>OY992887.1:19664835-19964835 GCA_963921405.1 Cepaea hortensis | reverse complement strand
TACTGTACGAACTGCACAAACCCGTCGGTTCTCAATCTCTCTCAGCAAACATAGATGGTGATCGTTCCAGTAACCTCACACAAAACATGAGAATAGGTTTACATTAAATTATCTGCACTTCTCTATTAGTAAACGCATTTTGAGGATAAGATCTCTTATTCCTCTTCCTTGTCTAAATCTACCTTGAACCATGTTAATCTCTTCTTCCATTTTCTTATGAAGTTTTCCCCATTATGATCAGTAATAGAATTTTACTTGCGTGACTAAGCAGGGCAACAGTTCTATAGTTGGTGCATAAATTCAGGTTGCTCTTTTTTGGTATTGGAATGAAGATGGTTCTCTTCCAATCGTTCTCTTCCAATCAGCTGGTATCTCATTACATCTTGGTGATTTACCATTCTTCAGGTTCTTGACTGAGCACACAATTTAATCTAATAAGGGTTCAGGTTCTGCTTCTGTCAATAATCTCAAGTTTCTAAATACTCCAAATTCTCCCTTGTGTGTGTGTGTGTATGTGTGTGTGTGTGTGTGTGTGTGCGTGCGTGCATGCATGAATGTATCTGTGCGTGCGTGGGCGCGTGTGTGTTTGTGTATGTGTGTGTTTTTTCTAGGACTAGGAATTTATTTTTTTTTAAATTATGTATGTGTAAACAAATAGGTTTAGAATTAAATTGTAAGAAAACAGAGATGATGGTTGTCTCCTAGAAGAAACAAATACCACAATGGAGATGAGTCAAGAGCCTACATCACAGTCATCGGGACATTCCCATGCATGTCCCGTCCTCATCTGCAACAGTCAGCGAAGAGTTGTAATTCTAATGTTTCCAGTAGCAGTCTGAATATATGTCTGTCTGACATTTCCTTGGAGTCTTGAGTGTCGACCAGATCCTCCGGTCACTCCCTGCAGCACCATTCTCTACATACCCGGATGATCTGTTTGTTCTTCCGCACTAAACACACAATGCCAAAGATCCCCGACCACTTCTATCTTAGCTTGCACCAATACCTCATGGAGGAGTGCAGCCAATCTGTCCACCTGCTCGTTTGCCACCATCTTAGCTTGCACCAATACCTCATCGAGGAGTGCAGCCAGTCTGTCCACCTGCTCGTTTGCCACCATCTTAGCTTGCACCAATACCTCATTGAGGAGTGCAGCCAGTCTGTCCACCTGCTCGTTTGCCACCATCTTAGCTTGCACCAATACCTCATCGAGGAGTGCAGCCAGTCTGTCCACCTGCTCGTTTGCCACCATCTTAGCTTGCACCAATACCTCATCGAGGAGTGCAGCCAGTCTGTCCGCCTGCTCGTTTGCCACCACATCAGCATGTCCTGTGGAAAAGAATCCAACACATGCTCTCTGTGTTTGTTTTATTATTGATTTTAAAGATTTTTCGTGTTATTTATTATTAAAGAATTCTTTTGATCTTAAAGATTTAAGATTTAAGAAATTCAACAATCTTAAACTGGTGAATCGGAACAACACTCATAAATAACATCTTATAACAGATGCCTTGTAGAGATTAGAACAAGAATATCTAAGGGAAAGGTAGCCTTTGCAAGATGGAAAACATGCTGACCAACACAAAGATATCAATTGCAATGGGGGGAAAAGAGTGTTGAAGTGCTATATAGAATTTATACTGTTATATGAATTTGGACTTGGACAATGAACAGACGAGCTGAAACACATCTGATGGCAGTGGAAATGTGGTTTCTGGGTAAAATGTAAAGAATACCATGGACGAGCTGAAAAACCAATAAGCAAGTCCTACAAGAAACAAATGAAAACCGTAAATTGGTTCGAAAATTAGACGTAGACAGCCAAGTTTTTTGGACGCATTATGAAGTGTATTCAACTGGAACACTTTGTGACAACTGGCAAAGTTGATCAGAAAAGAACAAACGAAAGGCAGAGTGATAAATTATCTGGACGCCTTAGCCATTATGGATGTCCGTCAGATGCTCACCGAAACGATGCGTTAACTTCCTGTCAGTTTCAACAATATAGGTCATGTTACACTTTTTTTTTAAAGGATCACGGCATATATTAGGTTGTGGAATTGCTGTGATTATGTTATCTTAATTTAATACACCCTCTTTACGAAGCTAACCAAAGGCGAATGAATGACAAACAAATCCACGAATGTTGCAACTATTTCGGAAGCAGTGGGTAGTTCCTAAGTGAAGTACTTTGTGGATCGGGTGTCAGTCTCTAACAAGTGTGTCCTTCAGGATTGGTCTCGTTGTAAACTAACCTAGGGTTCTCAGTAGAAATCAGCTGGATGTCCGTATCATAGCGGAGGAGTTGAAGCGCCGATGGAGGATAATGAAAGCTTGACAACACTCACCTGCCACATTCTTCTAATGTGAACCGTGTATGGAATCCTTCTTTGTTTATCGCTCACAAAGTTACTTCTATGTTTTGCCCCGTTAGTTTATTTGGAGCTTTGCTGATAGTTCATGAAAGCTGTAGGACAAGAATTCGACGGCTGCACTCGTCGTCTCGCTAAGTGATGAAAAGATTGACCGCCTATTCCTCCGCGCATTCAGACCTAAAAAGTTTGTAATATCCCCTATCATATCACGTACCCGTAGCAGGAAATTGCTAAGGAACATCTTGTTCTTATGTTGTTGTTGTTTTCTTTTATATATTCGCATCAAATATTCATATCGTTCATTTGTATTCTCCGTGTAATGCCATCTTTCCTTTCCAAATCCCTTTCTTCCCAACAGGAACTGGTCACCACTCTCTACATTGGTCTGCTGGGGCTGGTGTTCTCCTCCTATTTTGTTTATCTGGCAGAGAAGGACGAGCCCAGACTGGAAAATTCACCCAAAAGTCAGTTTAATCATACAGAATACAAGCCAAAATTCAGCAATTTCGCCGACGCCATCTGGTGGGGTGTGGTAAGCTTTCTCTTTATATGCAGTGTCTGTGCATGTCTGTGTGTGTGTGTATGTGTGTGTGTGTGTGTGTGTGTGAGTGTTTATATGTTTGTGAATGTATCTGTGTTAATGTGTGTGTGTATGTATATATTGTGACATATTATTAGATGATTGACAGAGGACCTAGTTAGTAGTGTTCTCTGGAGATATATCTTGAATAATAAATAACAAGATAAAGGATATGATTTAGCACGTTTTGTCTAGAGGTCACTCAAATGAGCTAATCATTCCCGCAATAGCCTGTTTTGGAGAACATTTTTCTTTGGCTCAAACCCCCACTGTGAGACCACTATGTATCTACACAGACATTTATATAAGAAGTAACTAGTTCACCCAAGGCCAGAGAAGATCTGAACTATTAGCGCCTGTACAACTGAGGATCCCTCTCACTCATTATAATGTTGCCAGTGTGCTGTTCGTCCGTCACATGGATCTTTCCCTATATTTTTTGTCATTTTGTGACCTATATCAGTTCAATTAGTCTTTAGGACTTTAGGACTCATTTATTTGTAGACAAACAAACTTCAACAATAACGGTAAATTACATCTGTTGGACAAGACATCTACATGACAGTTTCCTGCCAAAAGTGGGACATACATTCACAAGGAATTGTTTACACCACAATTGTACAAGATAGACATCATGTGATACTTGACAACATCTATACAGGACTTTTCACAATATGTATAACCAACCACAGCACTTAAGACAGTCACCAGAGACAACACTTGACAGCAACTGTACAAGAAATTCACTGGGGACATGTACTTCAAACACTGGTTCACTAATTACACAATTTATTGAGCTGATGGTGAGTATAGTGGTGACCATTGCCTCATCTCCTGTCATGTCAACACTTCAATTATTGCATAGAAAATGCATAAAATATGTCACACATGCAGGTTGATAAACAAGATACAACACTTCTTATTTACTCCATCACCCAATAACTAGCTCTACTCCTCCTCTCTCTAATATCTAACTACACCATCCCGTTACAGTATCGGTAACTATCATCATTTCCTGTCTCTTGGGAATTTAGGAAATCCTATCCATGGGCAACTCAAGGAAGAAACTACTGTTCTGGGTCTGTTGAATCCTTTTATCATCAGCATTGATGTTGGACAAGCTCCAGTTAGCAGCTTCCCCAGAATAAGCTTCATGGCAGATTCATTCCTCTTGAAGACAAGATTTGGTATGATGATATGGTACTGCATCTCACGGTTGATCAGGCTGTTAGTGAAGGCTGTCACTGGGTACTTCAATAATGACATACAGAATGTCCCATACATTGCAGCTACTCCTTTAGCCAGATCAACTTCCCTACTGTTCAATCACATTCTTCAAGAATCACTGTGTGAGCATCCGGCTGGATATTTTCTAAGTTTTGTCTTAGATAAACAAACACTCCAAGTTACCCCACAGTTCTCCATGAATGTAATTCATATTACTAGACTTGCTGTTAGTCTCAGTTTGACATTAGACTGACTCAAAGATCACTGTCCAGTTCACCACATTTGTAGTGCTTCAGATTGTGTCATGCTCCCATTTATGCATTCAGCTGTTGAGCTGAGAGAAAACTCTTCTTGATATTCCCACATTTTGATAGGGAGTCACATCTGGATCTAGGACTTCTGTTTAGTTGTCCCAGATGATATATGGATGGCCTCTCCACCATACTGTTCTCTGTCGATATACAAAATGGCACAACATCTCTTTACATATGTTAAAAGATAATGTTATTATACATCAACAGACACAGATTGGGGATGTGGAGGAAAAGGATGGGTGTGGTCCAAACACACCTCTCCTTGTTTGATGATGCAGTGTATTTCACTCTGATGTACTGTGGTAATCACAAGACCATATGCTGAGACAGGGTAGCTTAACACAATTACAAGCATTTATGTGGTCTAAGTTCCACCATGTTTGAACCACAGTAGACCTGGGCACAAGGAGGACCAGACACAGTACAGTAATCATTGTGACATAGCAACATGGGACAGGCATTGTGAAGGGAAATGGAAAATAGGCATTTACAACTGCAATATGCAATATGTATTAACTAATGGCATTTACCCAATTAGCAGACCAGACATCCATTCCTATGGCTGTGATGTTGGTGCATGAATGTCCTATTCCATATACACTCACTCAGCAATGCCAGAACTCACCCCTTTTCTCAGACAGACCTGACTCACAGGTACATCATCTTTATCATCATCATGTGCTCTCTCCCCACTGAGTAATTTTCATGTCTACTACAGTAGGTAACAGAAGCTCAATTGCATAACAACTGTTCACATATGCACCAAAGCACATATGGGAAAAACATGTTTAGTCCCTGTAAATTTGCATGAGCCATACATTATATTCAGCCAACTAAGACACAGGTTCACACACCTATGGTTCTCTTAGGAACTAGTTTATATGAACCATCCAACAGTAGAGGTAACAGTGTAATACTTCAGGGAGAAATGGTATTAATTCTCCTAAGCATAATGTAGCCACCAGGCATCACATGGACTTAGCAATTCTGGCGTGCCATCACCGTCCTGTTTACATATGGATATTGAAGCATCTTTCCTTCCACTAATGTGAGAGGCTACTTATCAAAGCACCAGCTCACTCACTCCATCATTCTCAGCTTTTTACCAAGGAACTTGTACATGTTTACATCACTCATTCCCATTCAGACTGCCATTTGTTAACTCGCACGAGAGCAAAGGTACAGTTGAGTTACGAATGAGTCATCCTAGGCATGAAGAATGCACAAGGGGTTTGGGTTTGCGAATTTGCATGAGTGTGCCATACATTCATCAAGCATACGCAACCAGTCACAACAAGGGATTGATATGCATTTGGAGTATACACCGTGAAAGACATGTCAAGGTGGAAGATGCAGTGTTCAGAATTCTGGCGCACAGAAGTTAGGTTTTCCATTTTCCCATTTTATTCATAAAATACTCATACATTCTTCTCATTCGTTTACCAGGCACAACTACAACATTAAAGTACGTTTTAAAGTGGTACCTGCTGTCCAGAGAACAATATATTATTGAATCTTTAAGGGCATTGTTGGGTCATCACATCACACTAGTGACCGCTCCTGGTGAAATTCCCGCTCCTACTAATTAGATTTTAAAATATGGCCCAGGAATAGCGTGGGCTCATTACCTATTAGCCAATCAAAAGACAAGTGCATACCGCCGCCTCCCCCAACTCGTTCTAGAACATACGATCTAATAATAGCCCTTCTATTTGGGATGGTCCCCGTTAAGACTTAAAGTATCTTTATGAAATGTGTCGGACTGAGAATGGGGAATTCTGTTCCATCATGCTACAATATATATATATATATATATATATATATATCTATATATATATATATATATATATATATATATATATATATATATATATGTGTGTGTGTGTGTGTGTGCGTGTGTGTGTGTGTGTGTGTGTGTGTGTTTGTGTGTGTGTGTGTGTGTTTGTACTCGCTCTACTCATCCAGCATGGCTCCTTGCGATGTTTTGCTGTTCTCCAAGGTGAAGATGACGCTGAAAGGGACTCGACTTGAGTCAGGAGACGACATTATGTGGAACGCGACGAACGAACCAGATGTGGTCGCAAATGCGTCAAAGGTATAACTGGACAAACAGCATCCAGATGTGATCAGCAAACGGCTTAGCAGCAACGAAGGCTCAGGACAAGCTGCGGGAGATCCGTTACCTACAACCTTCACTACGGGTATGGCACTAGATGATGATGATGATGATGATGAGGAGGAGGAGGAGGAGGAGAAGGAAGAGGAGCAAGAAGAGGAGGAGGATGCACAATTTTTACGCTATGGTGTGACTATATATTTAAAGAAAAATCGAAACACAGCTGCAGGAGATTTGGGAGCTGAGTGTCTTGTGTTGTTTTCATACAATAGTTTGAGTGCCGGTCGTTCAGAAACAAAAGGCAAACTACTGAACTTAAACTTGCCAAGAAATAACAAACACCGAAAACAATGCTGAGGTTGACTGCGATATCCTGTAAAGGATATACGACTAACTGTATATATATATATACATATATACCCTATCAAGAAAACTCCCCACGACACTTGACGGCAGAAGTGGAAGATGGTGATGATGATGATGATGATGATGATGATGATGATCAAGAAAACAGCACTGATCCAGACTGGTGATTGTGTGAGACAGCGACGCGAACCATGGTCGCCCGCGCTTATCGGCATGACACATGATGTTGATGATGATGATGATGATGATGATGATGGTGATGATGATGATGACATCCATCTCTGATTCTACTTTCTAAAATGTATTTTATTATCTACTTTCCTCTGTTTGTTCTACCGTTCTGCCCATAATACATTAAACTCGGGGTACACATGTCTATTTTGATAACCATCTCCCTTAGGTAACGCTTTGCACTGTGGGATATGGAGACGTAGTTCCGGCAACTTGGGGCGGCAAGGTCATCGCCTCGTTTTCAGCTATCCTGGGCATATCGTTTTTTGCCCTGCCTGCGGTAAGTGCAGCCTTCCAGAACTACCCAATGTACGTGTTTAGCTTCTGTTTTGTTTGCATTGCTTTCATTCCTAGTTATTTATCAACATCGTGTTTTTTTTTTTTTTTTTTTGAGTGGTTAAAAACTAGAGCAAAACGAAATATTTTAACCATACATCCTTATACGAATATTAATTTACTCATGTAAACATTGTGTAATAACGTGACATAATACTATCCAATGGCACCCATCGGGCGCTGGAACGTCAAATATTTCTTCCCACGACCCTTGACTGCAAAAGCGGGTGATGATGATGATCATAATGATGGTGATGATGATGATGACTGTTATACAAAGATTCCAAAACTACTAGCCACAATATCTACATGTGTGTGTGGATCCATTCAATGTATAAGGACATCATCATCATCATCATCAAGTGCCCTGCCAGCTGGCGTTGGCGTTCATGGCTCTCCACAGATCTCGGTATTTGATATTCTGTATCATTTCTGTTGATGATATTCCTCCGTGCCACCGTCTCAATCCATCCAGCATCACTTCTCTTGGTCTGCCTTTGCCTCTCTTCCCCTCAATATTTTCAGTTGTTACTATGTTCTGCAGTGCCTCTCTTCTCATCACATGACCAAAGAAAGCTGTTTATCTCTTTCTTATTATTGTATATATTGTTCTAGTTTCAATAGCCTATTTCAGGCAATCATTGTTTGTTAATCTGGCAGTCTAAAGAATTCGCAACATTCGTCTCAGGGACTACATCTTTGTTGCTTCAAATTTCTTCTTAATTATGTCCATTTACATTCCAAGATTCACAGCCATACAACAAAACTGGTTATATATAGCATTTCAGCATTCCGTTTCTTATATTCAGTGATAATGACTTATTGCATAAGACACTCTCCATCTTCTGACAATATGGACAACAGATGCCTATTCCATGGACATACTCCAAAGGCAAATGAAAATCATCACATTTTATCAAGAAACGCCTCCCAGTCCACCATGCAGATGATCGTCCGTCTATCTGAGTTCAGAACCTTAAGGATAATATTAAATGCATGTCATTTGCAGGACGTAGGCATCAACCCAACGCTAGATTCATCTATTAGGCAATTTTACGTTCTGAACGATAAATCAGATTTGAAGCCCAAATGACCGGTGTAGGGAATGAACCCCGTACCCCGCCCTCAATACCGGAAGTTTACAGGCAAGCGCTTCGTGCCTCACGGACACACAGGGACATTATACAGACGTCAAATTATATTCAGAACACGGAATATAGACACACCGGTGTGCCATAGGAAAAAGTTAAATAACGGGCTTATTTCACACGACGATAGACCTAATATTTCTCTAGACCAATCAGTATTCGCGAGTGATTTGGTCAATATCATTTCAGCCGTCTTTACTTCTCAAGACGTTTTCTGGTAACCAGTTCTAACCACTATCGCCCTGGGAACCGAATTCAAGTTTTAACATTCGCCTGTAAGGGGATCCGAACTAATGACCACCAGAGCTGCAGGCACGTGTGCTAACCACTGCGCAACGTCTGCTTCCAGGAAAGGACAGGTGAACGGCGAGGTCTTGTGGTCTCCAATACCACGGGTATCTTATGCAGTAAACGCATGGGAAAACAAAACAAGTATTCTAACAATGCATAGAGGTAAGACAGAGATTGTGATATTAACCCAAACAAATAACTAGATCTTCCTCGGTGAAACCTCACTTCAAGAGGCTGAAAGCTGTTTGGGAAGCACTGTGAGCAGAAATGGGGGAACAGATAGGGATATTGAAATAAGAATACAACAGACAAGACGAGCTTTCATAGCTCTAGTAATTTTGTGGAAGAGAAAGGGAGTTAAACTTAAGACTGAACTTAACATTTTAAACTTCAGGGTTAAATCTGTACTACTGTGTGGGTTAGAAACACGGAAAACAAATTTTAAAAAATTACAAACATTCACTAATTGGTGGCTGTGCAGAATATTGGGAGTAATATGGTCTGACAGAATTATTAATGAGGAGCTCATAGAGAAAACTAAACAAATCCCAAGGAACCAAGAGATGAAGAAAATACGATGGCACTGGATAAGACTCTTGAGGACAATATAACTAGACACTCTTGTCTAGAATCCACAAGACAAACAGAATAGGGGGAGACCTAAAAGACATGGAGAAGAGAATGACAGACAGAGATGGATAATATTGTGAGGACGCAGAAGGAGCTGCAGGAGAAAACAAGAGATATAGCAGCTTGATGTGGTTTGGTTGATGACATATGTCCCATTGGGGAATGAAGGGCAGCAGAAGAAATAACTGGGTTTCCAAAGAGGGCTTCTATTTCGGGTTTATCCAGACCAAGACCTCCTTTCACCTCCAAGCTGAGACATCCTGGACAGACAGTGTTGAGACATCCTGGAAGACAATGTTGAGACATCCTGGACAGACAATAACCTGCTGAGACATCCTGGACAGACAATGTTGAGATATCATGGGCAGACAATAACCTGCTGAGACATCCTGGACAGACAATAGCCTGCTGAGACATCCTGGACAGACAATAACCTGCTGAGACATCCTGGACAGACAATAAATAGCCTGGTGAACGGGGAAGCATCGAGTTTGTTCTCCACTGTGATGAAGCTTGTGTTGTTTGTTTCCCTTTTTTCTTTTGCTTTGAGCTCAAACCTAGTCGACACGCGTATTACTAATACTGTAGTTACTACTACAAGGGAGTTCACTGGACTGATTTCTTAGTTTGGGGTTAGCTTTCCCTGTTACCAGAGTTCTTCCCCCCCCCCCCTCCCCCGACACCATGCGAACACCTCTGAGGCACGTGTAACTTATGTCAGCAAGTCCAGGACGAGACCTCGAATCATGAAGTGGGGAAAGACCGGTGGCGCTGGATGGGACAAACATGGTGAAATCCTGAGAATAGTTTAGCTGAGTTGAGATGAGTCAAGAACCTATGTCACCTCATGCGGGACATATTCATAAGTGCCCGTTCCTCATTTTCAACAGCCAGCAAAGAGTCTCAGTACTAGTGATACCAGTTGCAATCTGATTATGTGTCCGCCTGGTCTTTCCACGGAGTAATCTGAGAATAGTATAACTATAAAATTCATTGACTGGAATACAAGGACAAACGAAATGGAGAGATACCAAACATACACGGAGAAGACAACTAGACACATGGATGAATAATATGGGGATATAATAGAGACAGCTAAAGATACGAGCTGGAGGGGGTGGGGGAGGGGGGGGGGGGGCTTATGCTCCACGAGGACATAAAAGGAGGAAGAAATGGACAAGTGACACGACTACCGCGATGGACATCATCCTTGATACTCATGTGTAGACAGGGTTTGACCGAAGACACCAGTACTGAAGAGCTATTATCTCATCTTGTTCCGCTTGTACCTTGTGGTATGGGTTGAAGCATAAACAGCGAGAGATTGCCCGTTTATGGGCTTCATATATCGAGCTTCTCATGGAATTTTATTCCATCTGTTCGTCGCATACATGGTCGGCCTCTTCTTCTGGTTGCATTGTGTTTGTTTGTTGTTGTTTTTTTTAAATGTTGCATATCTGTCAAGGAGCTGGATATGTATAGAGAGAAGTAGGACAAAGACGAATAAAGGAAAGGACAGAGACAGGACATAGATAAGGACCTTTACAAGAGAATAGATAGAGAAAGACAGTATAAGGAGATAGAACTCCAAACAGTTATATGACAGGACCTAGACAGGACACGCACGTATCATAGCTAGGACATAGCCAGGACATAACTAGGACATAACGGGAATAACTCCCGAGATAGGACAGAGTACGTTAACCACGGGGACTACCCGTAATCAGACTGAACAATAGTACAGCTGAAAGTTAACGAGGACTGGACCACTGGGCTGCGGGACAAGTGACTCAGCACGCCGTGCGGCTGACCGCACGAGACTGCTGAGGACGAGTAGCTGAACCAGAACTGTGAATTCAGGCAGACCGGACCTGACAGTTAGAGCGACAAGACCTGTGTGTTTACTCTCGTCATCTGTGTAGTTTAGAAAGGGCGCAGTTATGCGTAGCGAGTGTAAAGAATGTATTTAAGTGTTGAATGCCATTTATGTATGCTCGAGAAACGAGCTGTATATTATATAGAATAAATCCTAATTCATTATATACCATTCGTACGAAACGTGTTTGTGATCGTGAGGTGCGAATGAAGTGACCAGAATGTCTATGTAAATTCAGGTTGTTGACAATATCCCTTAAAGGACGTTGCAGTCGTCATCAGCATTTTCAGCTGCTGTTGATGTACTAGGCAAGTTTTTAAGTTCAGTAGTATGCTATTGCTTTCTGAACGACCGGCTCACATACCCTCGTAAGTTACCAGCGCGGCGCGAACCGCTGCTGATTCTCGCAGCTGTATTCCCCACTTGGATATACGGGATTATAAACAATGTCGTTAACTTCATGGCCATGGAGACCGGTCAGATATTGTCTGTACACCTTTGCTTGTTGTGGCATTCTGTCAATCGGTTGCCTCATTATGTTGCCGCACCATTTCACTTGCTATTTCTGGTGAAATCTAGTAATGCTGAATGCTGTTCATCATCAAGTGCCGTGACGGCTGGCGTAGGCGTTCATGGCTCTCCACAGATCTCGGTCTTTGGTGTTCTGGATCAACTCTGCTGATGATATTCCTCCACGCCACCGTCTCATTTCGTCCAGCATCATTTCTCTTGGTCTGCCTCTGCCTCTCTTCCCCTCGATCTTTCCAGTTGTCACGATGTTATCCAATGCCTCTCTTCTCACCACATGACTGTATTCCCTTTTCCATCATTTAAAATTTGTGTCTTCTTGATAAATTGCGTATTCTTCTCGGGAATCTCATTTCCGCTGTAATTTTTCTGTTCTCTTTTTCTGTCATTGTCCAGGTCTGGCATAGGTAACATAGAGTTGATATAATTGGTAATCATTCTCCAGTCACCCGGGAAGGTTAACCCGGTCAACAAATGCCCGCAGAAGTCGGATGTGCCGGCCTAACGGCGCAAGAACGCAGCTCTGCTGTAAACAGGCACAACGCAGTCCATCCATCATGTGCCATGCCGGTAAGCGTGGGCGGTCATGTTCTGCCATCTCACTCGATCAACAGAGTCGTGGATCAGTTCCGTGTTTCTGTCTCGACCATGCCACAAGGCCAAGCCATCCAGATACTTGTTTCTAGGTCTTCCCCTTGGTCTGTTCCCCTCGATCTTACCAGTTGTCACCAAGTCCTCCAAATCATTTCTTCTCATAACATGCCCAAAAAAATTGTGACTGTCTACGTCTAATGTCTCTGATCAGTTTACGATCTTCATTTGTTTCTTGAAGGACTTGTTCATTGGTCTTTCTGGCTGTCCATGGTATTCTTTGCATTTTCCTCAGAAACCACATTTCTACAGCCATCAGATGTTTTTCAGCCTGGCTGCTCATTGTCCAAGCTTCACATCCATATAAAAGTACAGGTTCTATGTAGCATCTCATCACTCTTTTTCTCATTTCAATTGACATCTTTTTATTGGTCAGTATGTTTTTCATCTTGCTAAAGGCTACTTTTGCCATGGCGATTCTTGTTCTAATCTCTTCAAGGCATCTCCCATCAGATGTTATTACTGTTCCGAGATAATTGTACCTATTCACTTGTTGAAGAATATTTCCATTTACTTGTATATTACACTGTGGTATTTCGTTCTTCCTAGTGACGACCATAATCTGTGTCTTTTTACAATTTAATTCTAACCCTTGTTGTTCACTGTGTGTAACAACCGCATCTACTAAATTTTGCAGGTCCTGTTCATTGTCTGCAATCAAGACTGTATCATCTGCATATCTAATGTTATTGATGCATCGTCCCCCAATGTTGATTCCTTCCATATTTTCAATATTTCTGAAAATATTTTCACTGTACAGGGAAAACAGATCTGGAGACATTACACATCCCTGTCTCACACCTCTCTTAATAGGCTGATATTGGCTTACTTCATTATCAACTCTTATGGCAGCTTGTTGTTTCCAATATATGTTTTTTACAAGTCTAAGGTCTTTCCCGTCAATTTGTAGATCTTCAAGCATCCTTATCATGTTGACATGTCTCACTTTATCAAAAGCCTTTGTGAAGTCAATAAAGCAAAGGTGTAGATCTTTGTTTACTTCTATAGAACGTTCGATTTTGGTTCTCAGTATATACACAGCATTTACTGTACCCTTGCCTACTACAAACCCACATTGTTCTTCTCCTATTTCAGGTTGTATTTTCCTCCTAACTCTTTGTATGATAATTCGTAGCAAAATCTTCGTGATGTGACTCATTATACTAATTGTTCGATGTTGATCACATTCCAAGGCTCCTGATTTCTTTGGGATTGCAATAAATACCACGCAGTCACATCCGAAAAAAAAATCCGGATGAACGCAGAAGAAGAAGAAGATTCTCCAGTCAGGCACATATATGAAATAATAATAATCTAGCTATTTCTTAGGGGATCCTGGGCTCAGGGTTTGCCCTGAAGGTTCAGCAGCAGCAGAGGCAGAAGCACCTGAACCGGAGACGTATACCTGCAGCCAACCTGATCCAGTGTTTGTGGCGGTGCTACGCCGCTGACGAGCTGTCCATGTCCACTGCTACCTGGAAACGACATCTGATACCCTGCCCCAGCCCGCCCTCGTGAGTATGCTCTGACTTACAGAACGTGAGGATGCAGTGCAGGGGTTTCTTTGTGACTCTCATTTTTGTGTTAGAGATTAATGGTTCTTCTTCTTCTTTTTCTTCTTCTTCTTCTTCTTCTTCTTCTTCTTCTTCTTCTTCTTCTTCTTCTTCTTCTTCTTCTTCTTCTTCTTCTTCTTCTTCTTCTTCTTCTTCTTCTTCTTCTTCTTCTTCTTCTTCTTCTTCTTCTTCTTCTTCTTCTTCTTCTTCTTCTTCTTCTTCTTCTTCTTCTTCTTCTTCTTCTTCTTCTTCTTCTGCTGCTGCTGCTGCTGCTCCTGCTGCTGCTACTACTACTACTACTACTACTACTACTACTACTACTACTACTACTACTACTACTGCTGCTGCTGCTGCTGCTCCTGCTGCTGCTACTACTACTACTACTACTACTACTACTACTACTACTACTACTACTACTGCTGCTGCTGCTGCTGCTACTACTACTACTACTACCCTTCTTCCTCCTCCCCTTCTTCCTCTTTATCTACTCCTTAGCCTCATCCTCGTCCTCCTCCTTCTTCTTCTTCGTCTTCTTCATCTGCTTTTTATTCTTACACCTCCATGTGCAAATGTGTTTACATTCAAACACAACAGGAGTCAAATTGAGCTTATTGACACCTCCAGAGAGTTTGGCTTCAAATAGAGCTGATGTAGACCGCAATAATTATACGTTGATTCATATGGGTAATAAATCTGGCCAATGATTACACATATTAGTGGTATCCTGTTGTTGGTGTCAAGGTGGCCATGTCGAAGTAGACTAATTCCTTGAACCAGACGCTGTGGTTATTTATAGCCGGCAGATGTCCATTATGATGTGACTAAGTGCGCGTTAAACTTTTAATTGTCATATTGTCTAGTGTGTCCTCTGAACTTAACTTTTTTCCTTTGGTTCTGTGAATACTAACCATTACCTGTGAACTGACTCCTCACAGAGAACGAACTTTCAAGAACAATACGTCGTTCGTGAGCCGCTTCTCGACCAGGAGGCGAGACCGGAGCAGTGCTACAGGCAGTTTCAGCCGGGACGGGATCCAGGCCCAATCTCCCATGAGTGCTAGGCATCACAGTAGGCGCGCTGCCATCTCCACCAGTGAGGAAGAGGTCACCACCGTGCTGGACAGGTGGGTGTTATCTGTCTCTTTCATTCTGTCTTTGGTTCTCTCTTTCCCTCTCTCTGTGTGATGTGTGTGTGTGTGTGTGTGTGTGTGTGTGTGCGTGCGTGCGTGCGTGCGTGTGTTTTCTTTCTATCGGTTCCTGTTTGCTGCCTGTCTAAGAGTGAATTTATGTGCATAAACTGAAAGTGAAAAGAGAAACAGACAGACTTCTAATGCGTATATTATCTGTGAAATCTCAAGCAAGCTATACAGAAAAACCACCCGCGGTAGATTAGCGGCGCATATACCGGACTGCTGGTCTCGTCCCAGGCTTAAACTCCCTCCTCGTTGTATGTGACTCCTGAACATTCCTGCATTAACCAATAAACACAACATGCATGCTGTTAAGACTTCAATGTAAAAGTATGTGTGTGTGTGTGCGTGTGTGTTTGTGTGTTTGTGTGTGTACACATATACAATTCATAAACAGATAACAGAATTAAAGTGGTATATTAAGAACAAATGTCTTCGTCTTCTGTCTGTCACCCTCCCCCTCTCTTTTTCACCCCCCCCCCCCCACCAAAGGAGAAAAGACCCACCTTTACATCGATCAACTCCTCCTGTAGACTTCTTTATGGCTGTTTGGATTGCTAAAGTTAGCTGCCTATCGTTTACAGAACGTAGTAGTCAACTCCAGTATTTATTTGAGGGGTTGTTTGTGATTCTGAGGCAAATTTTTACGTTCAGTAGTTTGTCATTGCTTTCTCAATGACCGGCACTCATACCAGTGTAGAGAAACCAATACAAGACCGTGTGCTTCCAAATCGCCCGCAGCTGTGTTTCGAACGCAGTCTGCGGGATTACGAATTGCATTCATAACCCGTTCGCTGCAGATCCGGTGTGGATTGTATAGCTAGGGTTTCCATGGGATAAAGTAGTGTGTCCATCAAGAATGATGATGACCATTCATTGCATCCAGTGGGGTTGAAAGTTTATAACTGCGAGTTCTAAGATGGCTGGTAAAGCCTATTTTTCCTCGAAATGTTCCTTAGCAATGTGGGCAAAGAATGCTTGACGTTCCAGGAGAAGGATCTCCTGTAGTGGTTTTTCTGTCCAGCCTTTTTATTCACAGCTCTTACAGTCCTGTTCGCCTCACAAGTGACTATGCCCTTGCGTAATGATGTACGCCACGAATTTCGGTCTTTGGCAGCAGTCTCCTATGTGTCATGATGAATTCTAAAAGCTTTTAGTGAGATCTTCAGTGTCTTTAAAGCGTTTCCTCTGGCAGCATTGGGAGCTTTTATCACAACGCAGCTCGCCGTAAGTAAATAAGGGATGAAGTAGACAGCCGCAAGCAGACCCTCTTTAGTTGCCTCTTACGGTGGGTGTGGTGTACATAAGTGTGATTATTCCTTACTTGATTTACGGGCCCAAATGCAGACGGGCGAAACTCTAATACCTTGTTTCGTTTATTTGGCGTGTGGTATATTTAAGTGGTATTATTCCTTACTTGATTTACGAGCCCCAATACAAACGGGCGAAAATCTAATACATTGTTTCGTGTATATGGTGTGCAGGAGCCATCTGTCCCTGGCTACTGGGGCTAGCGAGCAGAAGTACCAGCTGGACCCATTACCGTTCAAGAAAGAGAACTCAGTCTCTTCCATTGGGAAGGAGTCCGAAGGTAGTAGCACTGTTCGACAGATCGCCGTGTGTCTGTTATACCATCATTCATATCTGATTGTATGCTCATTTACTGTTACTTTTGCATGACCTTTACAGGACGTTGCATTCAATCCCAGCATGATGGCTTTTTTGTGGTTTATTGGGCCAATTTGTTACGTTCAATAGTTTGCCATTGTTTTTTTTTTAAAGTACCAACGCTCTTACTATCGAAATCAACGCAACGCTGTGTGCTTTCAAATTGTCTGCGGCTGATTTTGAAGCCTCGAGTCGGTGTGCTGGGGAATTGTGAATCGAGTTCACTGTTCTTAAGCCACGGCGCCGATATTTGTACTAATGGCCTATAAATGATCGGTTTATAAAGTCTTTGTGATACTGTCACATGTCACATTTGATGATTGTAGTGGTTGGTACCTTATTACTCATAGTTAGTACTGTCTCATTAATCTTGTCACATGTCACATTTGATGCTATACTCTTTTACTAATAGGCTAAATATTATTCGAAGTAATGCAATAGTAAATGTCACATGTCACATTTAATGATATATCTCATTTACTTTTACCCTATGAATGATTGGAAGTAACGGTTTAGTAATTGTCACATGTCATATTAGATTATATATCTCACTAACTGTTACCCATTTACTAATATCGAAAAGCGGCTGGTCAAGTAGCTAGAATGCAGGGGTCTGCTTCGGGAGACCAGGGTTCAAATCCTCGGTAATTGGGTGGTCGACGGCAAAATTATAACCCTAACTTGGACAATTAGCGGCGACCTTAGTTTCTCAGGCTTAAGACCCTCGTCCTTTGCCCACCCCCTCCCCCTTTTTCCTACACCGCAAGGTATTATTATTATTACCCCATAAATTAAGTGATTAGAAGTAATGGATTAGTAATTGTCACATGTCAAATGTAATGATATATCCCATTTACTAGTATCCTATAAATGATTTGGAAGTAATGGTTTAGTAATTTAAATATTGAGCACAACCCACTACTGGCAACGCCGATCACATTCTGGTATGAACTTAAGGCCTATCCACGTCAATATGGAAGCACTATACTCGAGTTTCGCCCTCGTTTGAGCTCGTCAGTAGTGCATATCCCTGACCGGATCCGGAAACAGTCCCGGATCACGCGTGTGAAGCGGGTGTGTAACCACGCGGCACACACTGGACACACCAAATTATCACAACAGAACATCACAACGCTACCCATCGTAGGCTATGCTCATTCTTACCAGAATGTGATCGGCGTTGCCAGTAGTGGGTTGTGCTCAATATTTAAATTTCAAATCCCGAAACAACCACATAATCGGTTTAGTAATTGTCAAATGTCACACTTGATGATATACTTCATGTGCTAATACCCTATAAATGACAGACAGTACTGTCTCGGCAATCGTGCTTGAATATGTATTATCTGTGTGCTATATACATCATTATACATCAGTACACGTTCTATTTAGCGCCTTAGAGATAAATGGCTACTCGTTTCCTTGGTTTTAACACTGAGTTGACAGTTTTAACACTGGGTTGACAGTTTTAACACTGGGTTGACAGTTTTAACACTGGGTTGACAGTTTTAACACTGGGTTGACAGTTATTATTTTAATTTCTTGTCTTTGCAGGACTTTGTGTTCAATCCCACCTCCAGGGTCATTTTCTAGGGAATTTTACGTTCAGTAGCTTGCCATTACTTTCTGAACGAGAAGTCGAAGTTAAAGTCCAACTGACCGGTGTAGGAATTGCCCTACTACCCCGCCGTCAGCGCAACGGAAGTTTAAGAGATAGAGTTGTCTTATCCTTTCGGCCACAGCGACTTCTATGCATCCACTACTTGTCATTATAAGTCGAAATAACTGGGATATCTTAAATGTGCAACCAGAGTCAAACGAAATAAACATTTCAGTAGATATAATATTGATTTATTTGGTTGTTTCGGGATTTGAGATTTAAATATTGAGCACAACCCACTACTGGCAACGTTGATCGTATTCTGGTATGAACCTAAGGCCTATCCACGTCAATGTTGAAGCACTAGACTAGAGTTTCGCTCTCGTTTGAGCTCGTCAGTAGTGCATATCCTTGACCGGACCCGGAAACAAACCCCGGATCACTGGCGTGTGAAGCGTGTGTATAACCACTAGACCACGCGGCACACGCTGGAAACGGCCAAATTATTACAACAGAATATTACAACGTCACCCATTATAGGCTGTAGCTCAAGATTTGCCCGATCGCCGCGACTGACGTCCGTCAATCGATGTGGACCCGAACGATCAGGGCTTCTCACTGGCAAGGCACACCTAAATTCCAGAGAGCAATAATCAAATTGATTTATTTGGTTGTTTCGGGATTTGAGATTTAAATATTGAGCCGGGTTTGTTTCCGGATCCGGTCAAGGATATGCACTACTGACGAGCTCAAACGAGAGCGAAACTCGAGTGTAGTGATTCCACATTGACGTGGATAGGCCTTAGGTTCATACCAGAATACAATCAACGTTGCCAGTAGTGGGTTGTGCTCAATATTTACATATAATATTGTGATCTTTGAAAATATCATCAAACACTGGTCTCTCAGTTTAGCAGATACAACGGCTGTAGTATAGTTAATCATCATCATCATCATCATTTGCCCTGCCAAAAGGCGTCGACGATCATTTTCTACGCAGATCGCGACCCCTGATTCTCTAGCTCAACTTTGTAGATGATATTCCTTTATACCACCGTCTGTCCATCTAGCATCGTATCTCTGTGTGTGTGGATTATGGGATGGGTTGGGAGATGTGTGTAGGTGGGGAGATGTGTGTAGGTAGGGGTGTGTGTGTGGGGGGGATGTGTGGGTAGGGATGGGTGTGTTGATACATGTATGTGTGCCTGGTTTGTATGTGTGTGCGGGTGTGTGGGTGGGGGATGTGTGTGGGTGGATGTGTGTGAGTGGTGGATGGGTGGGGTCATGTATGTGTGACCTGGGGGAGTGTGTGGGTGGGTAGGGGATGTGCGTGTCGAGGACGGGTGGATGGGTGGATGGGTGGGGGATGTGTTTCATAACATGGTAAAATGCATTGTTTATGTTTACAACATTCATTTGACAATGTTTTCTTTTCTATGTTAATGTATCATGCATGCACTATTTATGAACGAAAGATGAGTGATTGGAAGGGCCGAATGTAAGACGGGCCTGCGTGCCCAATTTGTTACCCTTTGAAAATAAAGTTCGTTCGTTCGTTCTCTCGGTCTGCTTATTTCTCTTCTCCTGCAGATCTGTCCAGTTGTCACGGTGTTTTCCAATGCCTCACTTCTCATTATATGAGGCGTATATCAGTTGTTTAAGCACGAAAGCAACAAACAACAATATGAGTTACATATCAAATGAAGTGAATAAACCAATGATAATTAAGCTGAAACAATTAAAACACGTAGTCACGGGTATTACCTCTGCAGTATGCACCCAACGAGATGCAGTAAAATATACCTGGCAATAAATCCTGCAACATATTGTTTGCGGTTTCTATGATTAAATTCACTAAGTTAATACTTTGTTTTGAATACACGAGATAGAGTTAAAGCTTGTCACAACCCTGCCCTGGTTCAATCATAAAGTCAGAATTTCCTTGCACAGAAGAGGATCTGTCGCCACGGCTGACACAGCTCACGGAGCAGCACAAGCGGATCATCCGGGTCATCAGAAAGATCCGCTACTTTGTCGCCAGAAGGAAGTTCCGTGAGGCACTCAGACCCTACGACGTCAAAGACGTTATAGAGCAGTATTCTGCTGGGCACATCGACATGCTGGCACGGATCAAGAACTTACAGGGAAGGTTTGTACAACGGATTTTACTTTTAGCGATGTTTAGCACCCTGACCACCATTATCAATACCACCAACGTCCCCAACATCATCAACCGCCTCAACATCATCAATATCACAAATATCATCACCTTTATAAGCAGTAACATCATCAACGTCCTTAACATCTTCAAGATCATCAAGATCACCAACATCACCATTGTCAACATTATCAAGATCATCAACATTATCAACATCTCCAACATCCTCAAGATCATCAACACTATCAACATTATCAACTTCATCAACAGCTTCAACATCATCACCATTAATAATAATGCCTTTATCAACATCTTCAACATTATCAACATCATCAACAGCCTCAACATCATCAACCTTATCAACATCATCATATCCTCAACATCATCAAGATCATCAACATCAGATATCCCATTCTCTGTGTCTTCTGTTTATCTCCTTCAGTGAAGCATAAGCCCTCAACCGACTCACGCCATATATATATATCGACATGGTAGAAAGAAGCATTTGCTCTTAAACATCCGGTGCGCTGATGACGAAGTAGAGCGATTAAATTAAGCCAAACTTGGACGTTGACGTCTCGTTTAGAAAATAATGGCAATCTCATCATCCAGTGCCCTGCCGTCTGGCATGGGCTTCACAAATTACAATTTCCGACGTCATGGATCAATTCGTGTGTTGACTCCCTTCCGTGCCATGACACAAAACTCTCAAGAATCTTCTCACGCTGTCTTCTTCAAACTCTCTTTCCACAAATCTTTCTGGTTGTCAGAATATGTTCCAGTTTTTGTCTTCTCATAATGTGGCCAAAAAACGATGACTGCCTCTTTCTGATGTTTGTGATAAGTTGTCTTTGCGACTCAGTTTCCCTTAAAACGTCATGAATGCCCATTGATTGATTGATTGATTTAGGAACCGACATCACAGCATTCGGGACATTCCCATATGCGCTCCGTCCCCATCATCAGCAGCCAGCGAAGAGTTCCAACACTAATAGTACCAGTAGCAATCTGATTATATGTCCGTCTCGACTTTCCTCTGAGCATCGATCGTCGGCCAGATCCCCTCGTCACACCTCGCTGCCTCATATGGTTGCCCATTTTGGCTGTCCAGTTAATTGTCAGCAATCTTCTATAAAACCACATCTCCAAGGCTTCCATGGATTTTTTCGCCTGTTTACTAATTGTCCATGATTCGCAGCCGTATGTTAAAATTGGTTACACACAAGATCACGTTTTCTAATTTTCAAGGACAACGACTTATTGCACAAAACGTTCTTCATTTGATAGAATGCAGTTTTTGCTTCTCCTTTTTTGTTCTTTATCTCAGTGATGTATCTTCTATCTGATGTTGTCCATGTGACTAGATATCTGCATTCCTACACTTGCCCCAAAATAACGTCCTATACTTTTATTGCACATTTAGGCACAATCTGTTTCTTTGATATCATCATGACTTCTGTTTTCTATTATTCGAACTAAAGCCTTTTTGTTTCACTAATGGCAATCTAAAATAAATGTTTTGCGTATCCTTTACAGGACATCGCTGTCAACACCAGCATCTTTCAGCTGTATGTTGACTTCTTGGCAAGATTACGCTCAGTAGTTTGCCATTGCTTCCTGAGCGTCCGGCTCACATACCCCTAAGTTACCGACGCGATTCGAACCACTGCTGATTCTCACCGTCGTCACGTTACTTACGAGAGTATACGAGATTACGGAGAAAAGTTGCTAACTTCTGGGCCAGGAAGCCGGTTAATGGCAATCTAAAGAACGTAAAAATTGCCAAGAACATTAACCTATGATCGGTCGCAGCGTCCTGCAAAGAACATGCAATGTTGTTTTTAAATAATATGCTTTTAAATAATATGTTTGTTAAATAATGTGTTTTTCAGTCTTTAAGTTTTATATATTTATTTTACACGACGTACTTAAAGTATGGCCTCTCTCACGCTGAAATGTTTGCAAAGGATAGGAGTTAATTATAAAACAGAATGATTATAACCGTTACCATGGCAACTGTATATGTTTGTATGGTATTTCTGTACAGGCTAGACCAGATCCTCGGGCGGCAAGGCAGCAAAAGTAAAGATGTCTACGAATCCAAGATTTGTCTGGCATCTCGCATCGTTAAAGTTGAGAGACAGGTAGAGTCCACGTTCTGTTTATCGTAAAGATTGAGAGACGGGTATAGATCCATCCATCCATCCATCCATCCATCCATCATGTGGCATGCTGATAAGCGTGGGCACTCATGTTTTGCCATCTCACTTGATCACCATAGTCGTGGATTAGCTCCGTGTTTCTGTCTCGACTATGCCAATAGCCAAGCCATCCAGGTATTTATTTCTCAATCCTCCCCTTGGTCTCTTCTCTTTGATCTTGCCAGTTGTCACGAAGTTCTCCAAGTCATTTCTTCTCATAACATGTTCACAAAAATTTTACTGTCTATGTCCAATGTCTCTAATCAGTTTACGATCTTCATTTGTTTCCTGTAGTACTTTGTCATTGGTTTTTCTGTCTGTCCAAGGTATTCTTTTCATTCTCCTCAGAAACCACGTTTCCACAGCCATCAGATGTTTGTCAGCTTGTCTGCTCATTGTCGACGCTTCACATCCGAAACAAAGTACAGGCTCTATGTAGCACTTCAACACTCTTTTTCTCGTTTCAATTGATATCTTTTTATTGATCAGTATGTTTTTCATCTTTCAAAAGGCTACCTTCGCAATGGCAATTCTTGTTCTAATTGCTTTAAGGCATCTCCCATCAGATGTTATGACTAATCCGAGATAACTGTACCAATTCACTTATTTAAAAATATGCCCATTTACTTGGATATTACATTGTAGTATTTCCTTCTTCCCAATGACGATCATAATCTGAGTCTTCTTACAATTCAATTCAATTCTAACCCCAATTGTTAACTAGGGGAATAAATCACTGTCTGTTTATCGTCAAAGTTGAGAGACAGAACAGTCCCCTTAATGTTTATTGTCAAATTTGAGTGAAGGATACAGACCTTTTTTGTTTATGGTTAAAGTTGAGAGACATGTACAGTTCACATTCTGTTTATTGTCAAAGTTGAGAGACGCGTACAGTTCACTTTATGTTTGTCGTCAAATATGAGAGACGCGTGCATTCCACATTCTGTTTATTGTCGAAGTTTAGAGACAGGTATAGTCTATTTTCTGTATTTTGCCAAAGGTAAGAGACGAGGATAGTCCACTTTCTGTTGATCGCCAACGTTGAGAGATTGGTATAGATTACTTCTGGTTATCATCAAAGTTGAGAAACAGATACATCTCCCTCTTTCTCTGTATTGTTAAAGTTGAGAGATGGTTACAGTCCCTATAATGAACCTCTATGACAGTGGTTCTCAACTGGTGGGGGAACGTCCCCCCCCCCATCCAGGTTGGAATTTTAGGGTTTCCGGGGGGGGGGGGGGGGTTAAGATTATTTGAAGATGGCATTACTACAAGAACTGATTACTTGATATTGTTTTCCCCTCCATAATTTACAGTTCTGTACATCTCGCCTTTCTGAAATTCATTTTATAACGTAAGTAGACTCGCAAATCATGTTTTATGTAGACATCTAGACTTGTTCAAGTATGTGTCATTAAATTTACCTTCCATTTTTACGTATACTGTGTAAGGGCGGTTGGGGGAATATTTATAGGGAGGAAATACGAAAAGGGTGAGGGATGACATTCTGAACATATGGTGATGGGGTGCATGGGCCAAAAAAGGTTGAGAACCACTGCTCTATGACTTTAGGATGTTCAGGACGTCAGGCAGGCGCGCGCGCACACACACACACACACACATACACACACCCACACACCAGTTCAGTTCGCTCTCACAGAATACCCATGACATATACAGAAATGACTAAACTCCGTGTAGGCCACCAAACATTACTTCCTCTCGCACAACACCAGGTTGTGCAGGGTTGCCCTCCTACACTCCCAGGCTGGCATCCACCACCCTGATGGCGAGTGTACCGTGGATTGTTCGGCTTCTCAACCTGGGCAAGCCGAGAATTTAATCTCCTTTCACCGTTGAACAAACTTATATCCAAGCAGCTTTGTCCGTTCACGAGTCTCGGGAGAGTTCTTTGTTCAGTTGTATGGTCCATTCCTATAGGCATTATCATCATCCTCATCATCATGAAAAAGAGTGATCAATCAATCAGAAAGCCACCAAGACCTGCTCAATACGACTACCACCTTATAGACACCAGAACAAATCATTATTCTGTGCCTCAACATGACACAATACATTACGCAACCACATGTATACAAAATTCAAGATTGGTGTGCACATGTGGATTGGCATCGCAGACAGCTTATAAAATACTCCATGACTGTCCAAAATACGACATATCCATGCAAACCGTCTGGCATAGAGAAACAACAGTGAAAGACAAACTCTATGAAGCACAGCGTGAACTAAAACAAGACAGTTAAGTTCATACAAGAGACAACATTGCAATTATAAACAAATTTCAAGCTAAACAAAGAAAAAGAATATATATCATCCTGTTCCTCTTGTACCTTGCTGTGTCGAGGGGATTACTATAGTCGTTAGCTCTTAAATAGCGTTGTCTCTAACAGTACTTGTTATTAATTATATATGTAATCTTTAAGTTGGAACTCTTCGCTGGCTGCTGAGGATGGGGACGGAGCGCTTATGGGAATGTCCCGAATGCTGTGATGTCGGTTCCTAAATCAATCAATCAATCAATCAATCTTTAAGTTATGTGGAATGTCAGTCCCCTTTAAGTTTATCGTTTCGTTTGGTATTTAAAGAGTCACCTTAAGTGCCTACGAATACCACCATAAGTGATCAAACTTTCTCCAATTGATCACATCAGGACAGTTTCAACACGGTGTAGCAAAGTCAGAAGATCCTGCTATAAATATTTTTGGAGGAAGTTTTCTAATTTTAAAACATGAAACCAAGAATCAAAATCGTTACACGCTGGACATCCCCACATGGTCTCCATACCCATCTCCAGAAGGCAACGAAGAGTTCTTGAGCTAGCGGTATCGGTTTATGTTTGACTGAACGTCCACTTGTGCTTTCCTCTACTCGTTGGGTGTCGACCAGACCAGACACTCTGCTCACCACCGCCGAATCAGCCTCACCCAAAAGTGGGTACTTTGTTTTACTGCCCTTTCCACTCGATCTCACATACTCTTCACCACCTCATTCTTATCACAATTTAGTTGGCTGCTCAAAGCAGCAGCAGCAGCAGCCAGTCTATCAGTGTGTTCATTTCCCAGCACACCTGCATACCCTCGGCAGAAAGCCATGGTATGCTATTGACCTACGTCTTGTAAATCGATGCACGCCACTCCACCTAGAACATTCGAGTTTCTATGTTACGTTTTCTAAATCTGACAGTTTATGTAGGATAAGATCTTTTCGTCCAGCACTGATCCATTTTCTTGTCTAGAGATTGGAAAATGCAGACAGTTCCTTCTAGATTGCCGTCCTTACCCAAGACAACTATTCGTCCTTTCTATTCCTCAAGATTGAAGTTGGGTCTGATAATATCCTAGGATGTCTTATAAGGGTTGTTAATATAAAATGTAACGTTTTTTGTTTGAAGTCTTTAAGGAATGTATTGTTGTTGTCCTTGGCCAGGTGGAGGATATCGAGACCAAGCTGGACATGCTGCTGGACATGTACAAGGACGACAGAAAGCTACTGCTGCAACATCTCAACATATCACAAAAAGGTGCTATCCAGGTGGGCTCATCTCATCCACCACCGCCGCCACCTGCCCCGTCGTCCCAGTTCAAGCCACGCCCTATTTTGATTGACAAGCAGTTCACCAGCGAACCTGCAACGCCTACAGGAATAGGATTTGCAAGTTCTCCTCGTGGGCGGTTACATGGGATTAAACCTGTCATTCAAAGAAACCTGTCAGATCTGAGTCAACGAATCAAAAAGCGTGTAACTTATAGAGGGCTTTACTTACAAGACCCGCCTTCTCGCGCGCAGTCTGCTGCTAATTTTGCTTCTATACAACCTTCAACTTTTCCGGTGGCGACTCCAGTGCCAACCGCGACAAGTCCGGATGAAATGTCGTCGACAACAGTATCGGAGACCACTCGAGATGAAAGCAGTGAGAACATCATTTCACTAAATGATGTTGATTTGCCACTAATCTTCGGTACCACAATAACCACAGGAGAATCACAGCAGGAAGCTAATTCTTCTACTCAGGCCGGATCTTCAGATTCAGCTGCATCACTTTATAACACGGAAGAAACATACTTTTTCAGTAACTCAAATTTATGTCAAAGTTTAAAGAGTATTCAACAAAAACAGATGTCGTCATCTCCCTTAAATTCGCCGCTTATGCGTGTTAAAATATTATCAACCTTGAACGAGCAGCAAAGTTTAGAATCTGATACAAGCCAATCGTGTGCCAGTTCGTCCCCACCTACTCCTCCGACCAATAAAACTGCTGCTGAGGTTTCTCGCACCACGCCCCCAAGTTCTTTGCACCAATCACCACTGATTCAACGCCAGAGACACTTATCAGGTACAGAAAACTCTTCCATAAGTCAAAAAAGTTCTCCTTTATCCAGTAGACGCCCGCACAAGCCCATCCTTAGACTACCACCGACTTTAGCTTCGACAGTCGCTTCCTCTGAAGAATTCACAACGACCGACACATCACCACAGAGTCTTACCACGTCGAATTACGCCAACAATGCACAGGACGTCTTCTTTCAGATAGAAGACACGTCCAAATTGTGCAACCTGGAGGACGAATCAACGGAAATCGCCGGTGTAACTAACCGCTCCTGCAAAACTTCGGAACTGTGATAGTGTCGGCTACTGCATTTTTACTCTTTCCTTAATCAAGTTGTGCTTCAGTTGTGAAGAACTTCAGAGTTGTGAGAAGCGTATCTGTCTGTCAAACTGTTTTAAATAAAACAGCCATATACGACTGTTTTAGCAACACACTTCCCGAGAATGTCTAAACGTTGATATCATTACCCCATCTGTCAATTTCGTTGAACTGGCACCAACGTGTCTATTATATTGGTTAAACTCGCTCTCCTATATCTGTCAAACTGGTTAAACTAGCTTAACCTTTTCGATCAAACATTTTGTACTTTCATCACCGCATAATTTAACATTACTGTATCTATCAAACTGGTTAAAATACCATCGGTTAAATATCATAACCGTGCTTATGAAACTGGTTAAATAGCATTACCATGTCTATCAAACTTATTGAATATCATAACCGTATCGATCAAACGTATTGAATATCATTACCGTATCGATCAAACGCATTGAATATCATTACCGTATCGATCAAACGCATTGAATATCATTACCGTATCGATCAAACGCATTGCATATTACCGAATCGATCAAACAGGTTAAACTAGTTTTACCGTATCTATCAAACTGATTAAGCTAACATTACCGTTTATATCAAACTGGTTAAACTAATAATTACGGTTTCTATCAAATTGATAACATAAGAATTATTACTTTTATTTATCACATTAAACACTTGTCTCTCAAAGAAATTCAGTTTACATACGAGAGCTTTGAATTTCTATTCCAGTTGATCCTACACAACTTCTAAACTGTGACAGTTTATTTGTGAACAACGAATCTAACCAGAAGATCCTGCAAGGTTTCCGAACTATGACATTATCTTTACACCCAGTTGGTTTAACCAGGCAACCTGAAAAAAGAAACTTCCGACCTGTCACTGAATCTTTGCATCCAGCGAGTTTAACCAGTTCATCCGGCAGAACTTCCTATTCATAAAATCGTTTCATATAGCTGGTTTAACCATGCGATCGTGCGAAACTTTTCAACTGTGCTAACATCTTTATTCCCTGCTGGTTTAACGTGCATACACCCAGAAATGCGTTATCTGTGTTGAAATAAGTGGAATGTGCAATAAGGCTTTTCTTGAAAGAATGCGGCACGGAAACACAAAGAGTTGTGGGTGATCGGAAGTTTTCGAATGACAACAAATATGGTCTGCTATAGATTGGACAGACGCCAACAGTTAAAATATTATTTCAGTTTTGTTTTGTGACAGTGGGTATGCCTGTGTAAACATGTGTGTGTGTGTGTGTGTGTGTGTGTGTGTGTGTGTGCGTGCGTGCGTGCGTGTGTGTGTGTGTGTGTGTGTGTGTTTGTTTCTTGTCGAAAGAAGAGAATAAGAATGTCTGCGAAAGCCGGCTAACACTGACTTTATTTCAATGTGTCTAAACACACCAGCATTCTCCTAATTCATTGGAACCACCACGTCACTCCAATCATAAAAGCGGAAAATGTCACATGATACAAGATACGTCTAAGACCTACTTTTCATAAAAGTTACTAGCAGAAAGTGAGCGAGGAAAGAAGGAGGAAAGTGAAATATTTTGGCCACGTTAAAAGACATGATACTCTTATAAAAACCATACTGGAAGGAAAGTTTGAGGGCAAGCGAGCAAGAGGTGAACAACGATACAAGTGGGAGAATAACATCAAGAGATGGACAAACATCAGTCTGTCAGAATGTACAGTCAAGGCGAGAGACAGATAGTGTTGGGGATCCATTGCAGCCAAACTTCATTGCGGAGACGGCACTTGATTGATTGATTGATTCATACAAATATATGAAATAGAACAAGGCTGACAGTCCAACATATAATAGCCAAGCACCTGTTGACTTACTGGCCCAGAGGCCTGTGTTTACGGCGATTTTTCCTAGCATTTTCTCAGGAGATCAGTTTTTGTAAATGACTACATTAACGTTTTTCGTTCATATTTTCCTGACTATAGTTTTTCATTGAAAGAAGTAAGTACCGGAATGGTGTCTCCTATAGAAAACACGTTTAAACTACAATACCTTCAATGGAGTACGATCCATTTCATTTTAATTTCCGAAATGTGGCTGGTGTGGTCACAGGGTCATTAAACTGAGGCTGGGTGGGCCCTAATTATAACTTCTCTTATGAGATTAAACGGGGTAGGGGTAATGGGAAAGTGACCAAACATCAACAATATGACCCGAATCTGGAACCCACTATGGAACTATGATACGATAGGATTGTCACACTTTGTAGGCCTGTGTATACACGGAGGGTTCAATGGAGAGTTTTTTTCTCTGTCAGGACTTTAGGCGGCCTGGTGTGAATTGCCAGTGAGAAGACCTGATCATTCGGGACCACATCGATTGATGGATGTCAGTCGCGGTGATCGGGCAAACTTTAGCTATAGCCTACGGTGGGTGACGTTGTGATATTCTAGTATGATAAATTGGTTGCGTCTAGTGTGAGCCGCGTGGTCAAGTGGTTGCACACCCGCCTCACACGCCAGTGATCCAGAGTTCGATCTCGGGTCCAGTCGGGAATATGCACTACTGACGAGCTCAAACGAGAGCGAAACTCGAGTCTAGTTCTTCCAATCTGACGTCGACAAGGCCCACGATTAAAACCGGAATGCGACCAGCGTTGCCGTTAGTGGGTTGTGCTCAATATTCAAACGTAACATCCCGAAGCAACGAAGTAAATCAAATTTTCTCTGTTGGCGGATGACCAACGCAACGAAGGAACCTCGCCCGACAGCGGTCATTGCATTATCAGCTTTGCTCTCTACAACTACCCTAACGCATCCGCCATATATCGCATGGTAATTACAACTGGAAACGTACCAACGAACGAAGAAGAGTTTGGCTGTGGCTTCTGAGACGAACGTTGCTTGTACCTTGGACTGCCAGAGAAACTGACAACGGTTGCCTGGAAGAGGTTACTCGGTTAAGTGTCATGGGATAATTAATCGTCTTAAGCGACTTCCAGTATCTGCCATGAGCTTACATACAGTAGTTGTAATTATGCAACTCCCTGTAATCTGATAAATAATACAACATGTCTGCTACCATATTAACAACTCTAAGTCATAACTGTGACACACCCCTACTTCCCATTTCCCGCCATACATTTTTGTTTGGCCCAAACCTTTTTGTTGACACTGAAATCTGTTAATTATAACACAACATTATACACAACTGTAATAAAGATACGAGGGTAAGTTAATAAGTAAGTCACAAATGGCTGTAAATAGATAACTAACTATGATAACAACTTGAAACCAGTTTACTTTTATACTTACATTGTCCCTTTATTTCTCAATATATTTCCACCAACATTGATGCATTTAACCCATAGTTTTATCAGTCCTCCCAAACCGGTCGCATACAATTGCGTGTTCTGTTTTCTAAACCACGTTTTCACATTCAACTTCGGCGTCATTCGCGAAATGTCTCCCGCCAAGGTGGGTTGTCAGTGTTTATGCGGACAAATGTTTGTCCCGTAAAGCGGTGCATAGCTGGGTAGAAAACGTTACGAGGGCGAGTCAATAAGTAAGTCACACAGTTCTGTGGGATGGCCGTAAATGAAAACAAAGCATGCAATTCTATGCAGTTGGTTTGAGAGGCGTGATAAAAAGATGGGATAAGTGCATCAATGTTAGTGGAAATTATGTTGAGAAATAAACAGACAATGTATGTATAAAAAATATAAACTAGTTTCAAGTCGTTATCATATTTAGTTATTTTTCTGCATCCATTTGTGACTTATTTATTAACTTACCCTCGTATAAACGGTGTTCTTATGTCAGATATAGAGAAAGGAGAAACTGGTGAACAATATCATGTGCGGGAAGAACATCAGTAGAAGAGGCAATGGAAGACAGAGATAAATGATGTTTGATGGTAACAGATGATATATTTTTTTGGCGCTCGCTGGCTTTGATCTCAAGCGCAGTCCATACACACTACTTCTTGTAGTGCTGGACTGCATTTTACGCGTGGACTAGCTTTCCCTACTAACAGTGTCCCTTTCCATCAGATGAACCCATTCCAACTCAGAGGTACTTGTAATTTACGTCCCCATGTCTAGGACGAGAGATCAACATTTTAGTCCAACTGTCCGGCGTAGGGGTTGATTCCCTTATCTCGGCATCAGCACACCGGATGTTTAAGAACACGCGTTCTTAAGCATACGGCCATGCTGACCTCCAAAAGATGATGATGATGTTGATATAGAACTGATTGGAACATCGAGGACTGCAGTCTGTTGAGAGCCACGAACTCCTACGCCACTTTGCAAGGCACGCAGTGGTGGTGATAATGATGATGGTGAACATGCTAATAATGATGTTGATGATAATGTTGATGATGATGATGTTGATGATAATGGTGATTTTGATGATGATGTTGATGATGGTGGTGATGTTGATGATGATGATGTTGATGTTAATATTGATGTTGATAATGATGATGATATTGATCTTGTTGTTGATGATGATGATGATGTTGTTGTTGTTGATGATGGTGATGGTGATGACTATGGTGATGTTGTTGATGATGATAATGATGATACTGAGGCTGTTTATACTGTTGATGTTAATGGTGATGTTGATGATGATGATGATGATGATATTGTTGATGATGATGATGATGAGGAGGAGGAGATGGAGGATGATGAGGAGGAGGATGATAATGATATTGTTGTTGTTGTTGTTGTTGATGATGATGATGATGATGATGATGATAATGATATTGTTGTTGTTGTTGATGATGATGATGATGATGATGATGATGATGATGATGATGATGATGATGATGATGATGATGATGAAGATGATGATGATGATGATGATGATGATGATGATGATGATGATGATGATGATGATGACGACGATGATGATGATGATGATGATGATGATGATGATGATGATGATGATTGTTTCTAAACATCCCCGTCATAAGCATGTAATAAAACAGTAACATCTTCATCATGTAACAGATCGTTTGCAGAACGTCGCTCTCATGACAGCGCGTTGACCATCCTCTCGATCACCTGCCATGTTCCCCACCTCATACACCAACATATCCAAGGTGTCTACACTGCCCCGTGTCCACCTTCGTGCTGATCCAACCCTGCCTCTTCTGCAGCTTTTGAGCTGAGTGGTCCCGACTTTCTTCTGTAGTGACCTCGAAATAGTCCAAGACTCATATCCATTAAACGAGTAGGCTTCAAATAAACACTGAATGTTTTTTTTTTTTTTGTGTGTTTAAATATATTCTGAAAAATTAAAGAATAAATGTATTATTTTTCGATGAAGTTACCACTGCTTTCAATGCATGTCCTCCAGCACCGATATATATACACATTGGCACCTTGCCGTCTTGACAGACGATAGTTTGTGCTTTAAAAAGGCATAATAACTTTTAACTATGGCGGTAGCGAGTGTGACTGATAAGGCCAATTTGCGCTGTAAATGTCCGTTCACAGTGGGTGCATGCGAACACGTGGTCATTTCCACCATCATGCACCATCTTACGTCTCAAACGCTTGGTGTGTGACTTTTCTGCAATAATTTTCTCCTTTGACTTTATTCCATTTCTGATATTTGCCCTCCATGCAACACGTTCAGCGGCGACTTGCTCCCAATGTGCATTATCAATGCCTGTATCAATCATGTCCCGCTTACACACATCTTTGTATCGTAGTAGAGGCCGACCCTGAGATCTCTTACCCATCTGTAATTCACCAAAAAAGATATCCTTTGGTATTCTACCATCATCCATCCGCCTAAGATGTCCTATCCATCTAAGTCTACGAAGACTGAGCATGGAATAAACTGTCACACAACCTGATCTTTCCAATACTTCAGTATTTGTGATTTTGTCTTGCCACTTAATACCAAGAATTCTTCGCAGACACCGCATATGAAAGCTGTTTAAATTGTTCTCTTGGTGTGAGTAAGTTGTCCAGGTTTCACTGCCATAGAGAAGAGTACTAAGGACACAGGCTTGATAGACAAGGACTTTTGTTTTGGCAGTAAGCTTCCTGTTCTCCCAGACTCTTTTTCTTAACCTGTTCATTGTTGTTGCTGCCTTACCAATCCGGATGTTGATTTCCTTATCTAGGGATAATTTGCTATTTACCACCGATCCTAGATATGTAAAATGGTCTACTATCTCTAGTTCGGCGTCGTCAATAAAGATTGATGGTACCCCATGTGCACCTTGTGACATAATCTGTGTCTTCTTTTTGCTAATTGTTAAACCAAATTCAGAACAAGCATTGGAGAATGCAGATAGTAGACATTGCAATTCTTCCTCAGAGTGGGTCGTAACTGCAGCATCATCTGCAAAAAGCAACTCTCTGATCAGTACCCTCCTAATTTTGGTCTTAGCCTTCAATCTCTGAGCATTGTAGAGGCCGCCATCTGAGCGTGAGTGAATGTATATACCACCATCCTGATCACGAAATGCATATTTCAGTAGAAGTGAAAAGTATATTCCAAAGAGGGTGGGAGCTAGTACACAACCTTGCTTAACTCCACTCTTGATTTCAAATTCTTCAGAAGTTGCACCATCAAACTTGATTATACCCTTCATGCCTGTGTGGAACGATTCCACAATGGACAGAAGAGTTGGTGGGCAGCCAATCTTCTTTAGTGCCTTGAACAGACCCTCACGACTGACCAAATCAAATGCCTTTGTGAGGTCGATGAAGGCAATAAACAGTGGTTGATTCTGTTCACGGCATTTTTCTTGCATTTGTCGCAATGAGAATATCATATCAGTGGTAGACCGGTTCTGTCGAAAGCCACACTGTGATTCGGGGTAGACTTGATCTCCTAGGACTTGAAGTCTGCGCAGAACAATTCTGGCAAATACTTTTCCAACAATACACAGAAGTGAGATACCCCTATAGTTGTTGCAGTCGCTCCGATCGCCCTTGTTCTTGTACAGTGTTATGATGCTTGAATCTTTGAAATCCTGTGGGACTTGTCCTTCACGCCAGCATAGCTCTATTAGCTGGTGGATCTGTATAGTGAGTGTGTCTTGCCCACTCCTGATAACCTCTATTGGAATCCCATCCTTACCTGGAGCCTTGCCAGATGCAAGTTCATTTATAGCACACTTAACTTCTGTTATGGTGGGAAGTGTGTCCAGGTGGTCAAGAGTTGGTAGAGCCTCTATGGCGTTGAGGGCATTATCCGCTAGTTTGGTCTCACTTGAGTAAAGCTCCAAATAGTGCTCTACCCATCTGTCCATCTGCTGTTTCTTATCAGTGATGACTTCTCCAGTCAAGGTTTTCAATGGTGCACTTCTTTTGATCACTGGACCACAGGCTTTCTTTATTCCTTCATACATGCTTCTTATGTCTCCCTTATCACTTGCGATTTGAATGGACTCACATAACTTGATCCAATAATCATTTGCACACTGCCTGGCAGCCTTTTGCACATCCTTCCTAGCTTGCCTTAGCTCACTCAGAGTGTTACACGTTGGTCTTTCCTTGTTTCTTAAGAGAGCTTTCTTCTTCTTATCAATCAAGGGCTGCAGAGTCTCGCTGTTGGCCGCAAACCAGTCCTGCCTCTTATGATCCACAGTGCCGTAAACCTTTACGGCAGTTTTACAAAGAGTTTCCTTAAGTTTATTCCATTTATCATTTACTGTACAATTTTCTGGTGTATCAGTGAAAGCGTCTTCAAGTTGCTGTTGAAACTGAAAGCACTTTTCAGGATCATGAGTGTTAATAATATTAATCCTGGGGCTAGATTTGTGTTTAGCTGTGTAGATTCTCTTTGGTCTCAGTCTAACCCTTGCAACAACCAAAGAATGATCCGTATCACAGTCAGCACTGTGGTAACTACGAGTCAATGATATATGGTTCAGATGTTGTCTCCGTGTGATGATGAAGTCCAGCTGGTGCCAATGGCCGGATCTTGGATGTTTCCATGTGACCTTATGCATCTCTTTTGTTTTAAAAAAAGAGTTTGTAATACATAGGTCATTACTGGTGCAATGCTCCAGCAGCCTTTGCCCATTTTCATTCATGCGACCGATGTTGTATTTTCCAAGGCACACTGGCCATGAACTCGAGTCCTTGCCCACACGAGCATTGAAATCACCGAGCATATAAATGTAGTCGGATTTTGGAACTGCCTTGATCACAGAGTCTAACTCCTCATAGAACAAATCCTTCACATCATCAGAGGAATCGAGTGTCGGTGCATATGCAGTAATAATGGTGGCAAACCCACAAGAGGTTGCCAAGCGCAGGGATAATAGTCTTTCATTTCCTCCTGCTGGAATTTCAATCATTCCCAGCAGCGAATTCTTCACTGCAAAGCCCACACCGTGTTGCCTTTTTTCTGCCTGCCCTTTACCCTTCCAGAAAAAGGTGTAGTTGTTTTCCCTGAGTGACCCTTCCTCAGCGAGGCGAGTCTCCTGCAGGCCAGCAATATCAATGTTAAGACGATTGAGTTCGGCATCAATCACAGCCGTTTTTCTCACATCGTCAATATTGGTCAAATCAGTGGAAAATCCTGGACACATGGTTCTCACGTTCCAGGTTGCAAGCCGTAGCTTGAGGTTTCTATTTATATTTTTGTTTGTACCTGGTGCATTGGTTTTACAGCCTGCGATTAAGATTTTGTCCTAGCCCCAAGCACCCATTGAAGCAGGCAGGCTGTGGCGGATCAGCACCCAATTGGCTGGGGGCTGCCCAGCTTGAGGCGGGCGGTAGCTGATCAGTGACACCTATAGGTGTCTCCCACCGTCAGAGGCAACGCGTGGCGCCCCATGTCTACGCCAACTGACAAGGACTTATAACCCGTAACAGTTACCTCTCGCTTTGATTCCGAGACCAGTTAAGACCAGGGATGGAGTTATTGCCTCTCCATAGCACAAAGCCTGGGCTAAAATATAGAGATCATGTGTTGCCCATGCAGCATAATCCCTCTCTCGGCCTGCCTAGTTCACTCCAGAGGAAAGGTAACACCCCTACATCTGGAACAAGACAAGCTGCAGAAGCTGCCGGATCAGCAAAGCAATGCTCTAACTGTCCGCCTGTCGGAGCTTCGATCCTAGACCAGTCGCCAACCAAGGCTTAGGGCCTGGTCTGCCCTGCCATGGCAATTTTGTCTTTAGCTTGCATTTCCTCGCACCAGGGTAAGGCTTGTACTCTCCCAATTGCGCTCTTCCGCCCGAAGCCGTTGGCACAATGTGGGGTGTCGGGTTTGGTAAGCGCCGCCCAACGTTCGGCGCTAACAGAAACCAGGTAGTACCGTCTACTATTATATATATATATATATATATATATATATATATATATATATATATATATATATATATATATATATATATATATATAATTCCTATAGAAAGAAATTACCTTGGTCGAGTGTGTACTGTACTGTACTGTTGTTTATCCATCAGGAATGATGATAACCATTCATATCATCCAGTGGGGTTTAAAGTATGGAGCCGTGAGTTCTAAGATGGCTGATAAGGCTTATTTTGGCTCGAAATGTTCTTTGACAATGTGGACAAAAAATGCTTGACGTTTCTGGAGGAGGATTTCCTGCAGTGGTTTTTCTGTCATGCCATTTCTTCACAGCTCTTGCAGTCCTGGTTGCCTCACACGTGACTGCACCCTTGCGTAATGATGCACACCACTAATTTCGGTCTCTGGCTGCAGTCTCCCAGGTGTCATGATGAATTCCAAAAGCATTCAGTGAGATTTTCAGTGTCTTTAAAGCGTTTCCTCTGGCCGACTTGGGAGCGTTTACCACAGCGCATCTCGCCGTAAAAAAAATTCGTTTACGGAACTTGTGATCTGGCATGCGAGTCAAGTGACCAGCCCAGCGAATCTGATTCTTCATTAGTAGAGTGTGGATACTGGGCATGGACGCTCTTTCTAGGATTCCAGTGCGGATCTCGTCTTGCCATTTAGTCTTCAGTAGCTTCCTAAGGCAGACTGCGTGTGTAACCACTAATGCACAACCTGCTATTCCTCTTCATCCGACCGAAAAGTCTTTCCTCCCAACGACTCTTTGAGTTGTACGTTACACGGCAATACTCATAGCATAGTAAGAGGCGACTAAGGAGGCTATGGTTCCGTCGCCCTGCTACTGAGTGAGTGCGTGGCGCGACACTGTGAGTTGTGAGTTTTGTGTGAAATGCTTTTGAATCTGCCCGAGGTTTTTTGGAACTTGAATGCATATTCGGAGCGATGGCAGCTGACTATGTCCCAGAGTTGACCGATTTTTGCCTTATGCAGAAATGCGTGGCTGCTGGGCTTCTGGTTGACTGCCACTGCCATCGACGGATAACTGTATTTTCGTGGACTGTGTGGGTGAACTTCTAGGAAACATCCAGATGCTGATTCCATCAGAGATAAACTGGATGTTTCGTGGGGGACTATTGTGTTGATATTCTGGTGGCGGCATTATGCACAGTGTATCTGTGCGGGCTGTTGTTTGTCGAGACTCATATGTCTTTTCCACCTTTCACATTGGGCAGTGGGGAGCGTTTTATGTGATATTCATTGGCACAGGAACGGAGCATAATGGGGACGACCCGTTGCTGTGAAGTTAGAACCGTGACTGACTAACTAACTGACTGACTCATAGCATTGAGTGAAAATTAGCGCAATGCGGTCTGCTTCCAGATCTCCCGCAGCTGTGTTTCGTATGCGGTATGTGAGATTACAAATTGCGTTCGTAAGCCCATCGCCACGTATAGTGCTCTAAAATAACACCTCGTTCATCCCAAAATGCTGGCTCTCTTCGTTTCCGGTATGTGGTAGAGAACCCAGGTTTCATCTCCAGTAACAACTCTTGATAGAAAACCATCACCGTCTGTTTCAAAGCACTGCAAACATTCTTGACAAGTATCAATGAGTCGTAATTTCAATTCTGGAGTAAGCTGTCGTGGCATTAACATTGCAGACACATAGAGGTACTGTAGCACATCATGGATGATGTGGTGTGCTGAAACTTGACTGATGTCAAGATGTGCGGCAATGTCACTCACAGTCAATCAGTGGTTTAACTGTACGAGGCCTTTAACGGCTGCCACCGACTCTGAGGTCACTACTCGGTGTGCCTGACCCGGCCGTGAACAGTCTGTCACATAAGTGCCACCTTTTTTAATCTTTCTACTCCACTCATACACTTACTGGACCTACAGGCATGCATCACCATTATGGGCCTTCATTCGCCAATGAATTCTATAGATTTTTCCCTTTATTGATCAAAACTCGAATTACAGAACGCTGCTCCTCTTTGGTGTATGTCAAAAGTGGGGCGGCCATCTTTAAACTATACTTATGACATCACCGTGTTCGTCTGTAACATGGTATCACATGCTTAACACTCTTTATATCCTTAACAAAAATATTGACAGGTTACAAGACAATGGCATGGCTTTTTAAATGTATGTCACACTTTTAAGGTTTTCATTTGAAGCCCCCTCGTGGATACAGGTAAGATCCATGTCCTATAATATTTTCTGTAACGTGTTTGCTAGCCTTGTGCCATGTTGTTCTTAAAACATCTGGGTATAAATTCCCTTATTTTAAAATAGTATACAGAACTCAAAGAGAGAAATATCCTGCATAAAACACGGTGGAATGTGTACGTCTTTTAAAGGCTATCATAATTAGGTAAATCACAGAAATTACAGACACAATCAACAGCTGGAATGTAAGATAAATCATTGGAATAACAGAGGCAATCGAAATCTAAGAGTTAACATACATACTTCGACCGTGGAAAAAGACAAAGCTACTTGTTAAAGGGTACGCTGCACGGAAAAACATAAAGTGTGCAAGAGGAAGACAAACTCTACATTTGAGTGGAGACCTTCAAGAGATAGACAGCAGAAGTCGGTATGGTTGGTCCGTGAAGACAAAACGGAGGTTAACAAAATAAAAGTTTTAAAAAAAGTTAGCTGCATATCATTTACAGGAAGTCGCAGTCAACACCAGCATTGTTTGCTGTTGTGATCTTTTGGCAAGTTTACGTTAAGTAGTCTGCCATTGCTTTCTAAACGACTGGCACCCATACCATTTTGTAAAAAAACAACGCAAGGTGGTCTGCTGCCAAATCGCCCACAGCTGTGTTTCGAACGCGGGTACATGGGATTACGAACTGGGCCCGTAACACCTTCTCCACGGAGCGGGTAACAAAACAAAAATCATGTGTAAATTAACGAAATCGAGAAAAGAAACCAACCAACTTTAAACGAACGCAATCATAAATGACAAAACGGATATTGCAGTAGAAACAACACACAGATACAACTGAGACAACTATATAAACATATACAAAACGTATATTGCTATTTAGCGAGAGGCGAACAAATCAAACAAATCTTGAGGAATCGCAATTCCAGTGCCCACTACGACAACTCAAACACATCAACCTAATAACTCTTGTCTATTTCTATATCGGAGTATCAATGTCTGCTTGTTGTTTCCGTGCTGAGGAAGCAATAACGTTAAAGTCCGTTCTATCACTTATTATTGTGTTTTTGTAATGCTGACTAATTCCTTTCTGGCTTTCTTTGATTTAAACATTGTATTTGTACAGTATTTGTACATACAGCAAGTCAGAAGTTATAGAGGAGCTGAGTGCCACAGTGACCACTTCCTCGTTGGAGCAAAATTTAAAATAAAACTTAAGAGAGCTTTCTATACTAAATTACAAAGATTACACCCAACATATAACAGAGAAAAACTGCAAGACATTACAGTCAAAGAGAAATTTACAGATGAAATAAAATGTAAACTTGAAACTCTGCAAAACCCTTTGGAGGAAAGCGTTGACCAAACTTGGTTGAACATCAAGAATACAATTCAGTCTACCGCAGAAGAATGTCTCGGTGTGTTAACCACGCATAGAAAGAACAGATGGTTCAATCAAAAATGTGAAGAAGCAGTCATTAGGAAGAAGAATGCCAGACATGTATGGTTAAATGACATCAATAACATCCAAAAGGAAGAGCATTATAGAAATGAATGTAAAGAGGCTACAAAAATAGTCAGACAGCAGAAGCGAGAATATATGAGTAATATAATCAAAGATATGGAAACTAATCACCAGAAAAATGAATCCAGAAAATTTTTTAAAGAACTGAAGTCAATGAAACGAGGGCACCAACAAAACACATATGGTTTAAAAGACAAAAATGGGAATATGATAAATACCAATGAGGAAATGTGCAACACATGGAAAGAATATTTTATTGAATTACTAAATTGTGAAGCTCCAAGTCACATTTTCCCACAGGAAGAGGTTCTAACATGCGAACCACAAATTGAAGAACCTACATTTGAAGAAATCCTATATGTAATCACACGACTTAAAAACAATAAGGCAACTGGGACTGATGGAATTGCTGCTGAATTTATAAAGGCAGGTGGCCATGCATTACATCTAAAGCTATACGAACTAATAATAAAAATCTGGAGGACAGAAGAATTACCCTATGACTGGAAAGAGTCATTATTGATACCTATCTTTAAGAAAGGAGACAAGTTCCAATGTGGAAATTATAGAGGAATATCACTACTGTCCACAAGCTATAAGATACTATCCGCAGTATTACTAAATAGACTAAAACCATATTCAGAAGACATATTAGGTGATTACCAGGCGGGTTTTAGACAAAACAGATCAACAATAGATCAGATATTTATCTTACGACAAATAGCCGAGAAACTTTGGGAATATAAAAGAGATCTCCATAACATTTTTGTGGATTTTAAAAAGGCTTATGATAGTGTCCATAGGAATAGTCTATGGAATGCTATGCAGGAATTTGGAATACCAAGGAAGATAATCAACATGACCAGACTATGCATGGAAGATACTTATAATATAGTAACATATAAAGGCAGGAAATCAGACCCCTTCCAAATAACATCTGGCTTGAAACAGGGTGATGCACTATCGCCGCTACTCTTCAATCTGGCTCTAGAGAAAGTTGTAAGGAAGGTAAAGGAGGAATGTGATATTGGAGGAACATCCAAGCTGCTTGGTTATGCAGATGATATAGATATTATAGGGCAAAGTGAACAAAAGACATTGGAAATATTGACTCACTTAAAGGGAAAAGCCCAACAGATGTGGCTGGTTATCAACCAAGATAAGACAGAATATATGGTAATTTCAAGAGACGGAATGGCTAGAAACTCTGGCCACATACAAATAGATAATATGACCATTAAAAGAACGGAAACATACAAATACCTGGGTACAATCTTCAACTGCTCCAACATCATAAGGGAAGAAATACAAACTAGAATCAACTCTGGAAATAAGATATACTATGCACTACAACATCTACTAAAATCAAAGGCGCTATCTCGTAACACCAAAATCACAATATACAAAACACTGATCAGACCAGTTGTGCTGTATGGCTCTGAAACCTGGAGTACAACGAAAGGAGACGAAGCCTTGTTACAAACCTTTGAGAACAAAATTTTAAGACGCATCTTTGGACCCATTGGGGATACACAAAGTGGAGAGTGGAAAAGAAGAAGTAACAAAGACATTTATGATCTGTTTAAGTCCCCGCTAATCACTGGTATCATGAAGGCTAATAGACTACAATGGCTGGGGCATATAGAAAGAATGGAAGATAATAGGGAAACAAAACTCGCTTACACTCAGGAAATACATGACCGTAGACCCCGAGGTAGACCAAGAAGGCGGTGGAGAGATAATACATGTACAGACCTACAAGCACTTGGAATCAACGACTGGCAAGAGAAGGTCCACCAGAGAGACGAATGGAGACGGATTGTATTTGCAGCAAAGAACCTCAATGGCTCGGAACGCTGAAGAAGAAGAAGAAGAAGAAGATTTGTACAGTTTTACTGCAGTCCTAGCAGTTCAACTTCTCAAAACATGAATGCGTTCATTTGTTGTGTTCCAAACAACATTATAATAATTACAAGATGTCGTATGCTGATTGATTTGTAATTCTGATTTATTATAATGTGACGCCCTAATCTGCTGTAGGTTGTACTATAGACAATGTATTTGTAATTATATGTGTTCAAGAATTGATAACTGATAACGCTGATAAAGACGGCAAAGATGATAAAGATGACAAGGTGATAAAGTGATAGAGATGGTAAAAATTATAAAGATTATAAGGCGATAAAGGTGATAAAGATGGTAAAGATGATACAGATGATAAATTTGGTAAAGATGATAAAGATATAAAGATGATAAAGATTATAAATCTTCCGAGAGCAGATGGTTGAACTGTGTTGGGAGGAGGGAATTCTTAGGGTTGTGTATTCGGAACAATATGCCATGTTGGTTGTTATTGTGTGTTAGGACTTTGTTTAAGATAGGAGTGGTGAGGAGTTAGAGAGGGGAGACAGGAATGGAGAGAGAAGGAGTGAGAGAAGGAACGAGAGCGAGAGGGGAGGGAGAGAGGGAGAGGGAGTGAGCAAGAGAGATGGTGAGGGGAAAAAGAGAGGGAGGGAGAAAGAAGGCGAAAAAGGGGTAGAGAGGAGAGAGAAAGGGAGAGAGAGAGAGAGAGAGAGAGAGAGAGAGAGAGAGAGAGAGAGAGAGAGAGAGAGTTATTAATTTATTAATATTTTTATTTTTTTATCTGTAGAACTATACGTTTTAGATGTAACATGATGTGAATTACTGTATTTCGGTACTTTCTAATGTTTTATTTAAGAAATATTTACCTCATTTCGGCTGCAGGCAACCCGGTAAGTTTGTGTATGTGTTGGTAAAAAGGGGTAGAGAGGAGAGAGAATGGGAGAGGGAGAGAGAGAGAGAGAGAGAGAGAGAGAGAGAGAGAGAGAGAGAGAGAGAGAGAGAGAGAGAGAGAGAGGAGGGAGAAATATATAGTTATTAATTTATTAATATTTTTATTTTCTATCTGCAGAACTATACTTTTTTGGATGTAACATGATGTGTATTACTGTATTTCGGTACTTTGTTATGCTTTATTTAAGAAATACTTACCTCATTTCGGCTGCAGGCAACCCAGTAAGTTTGTGTATGTGTTGGTGTCTGCATGAAATGATGAACTGGCATAGTTTTTGAATGCCAGCTGACTTAATTTTATATGTTTTGGCATTTAAGGCTTGGTGGCAACTGAGAGTTAACACCTACCAACATTTATATGACACCTGCAAACAATTGAGACTTTACACTTACCAACATTTATAAGACATCTTCAAGCAACTCAGAGTGTATACCTACCAACATTTATAGGTCATTTCCCAACAACTCAGAGTTTACACCTACCAACATGTATAGGACATTTCCCAACAACTCACAGTTTACACCTACCAACATGTATAGGTCATTTCCCAACAACTCACAGTTTACACCTACCAACATGTATAAGACATCTCCCAGCAACTAACAGTTTACACCTACCAACATTTATAGGTCATTTCCCAACAACTCAGAGTTTACACCTACCAGCACGTATAAGACATCTTGCAGTTAATAAGAGTTTACAACTATCAACATTTATATGAAATCTCTTAGCAACTGAGACTTTACACCTACCAATATTTATAAGACTTCTCCCAGCAACTGAGAAATTACACCTATCAACATTTATCAGACATCTCCAAGCAGCTGAGTGTTTACATCTCCATCCATCCATCATGTGCCATGCCGGTAAGCGTGGGCGGTTATGTTCTGCCATCACACTCGATCACCAGAATCGTGGATCAGCTCCGTGTTCCTGTCTCTACCATGCCACAAGGTCAAGCCATCCAGGTACTTGCTTCTAGGTCTTCCCCTTGGTCTCTTCCCTTCGATCTTGCCAGTTGTCACCAAGTTCTCCAAGTCATTTCTTCTCATAATATGCCCCCAAAAAATTTGACTGTCTACGTCTAATGTCTCTAATCAGTTTACGATCTTCATTTGTTTCTTGAAGGACTTGTTCATTGGTTTTTCTGTCTGTCCATGGTATTCTTTGCATTTTCCTCAGAAACCACATTTCCACAGCCATCAAATGTCTTTTTCAGCTTGACTGCTTATTGTCCACGCTTCACATCCATACAAAATTATAGGTTCTATGTAGCCCCTCAAAACTCTTTTTCTCGTTTCAATTGATATCTTTTTATTGGTCAGTATGTTTTTCATCTTGCAAAAGGCTACCTTCGCAATGGCAATTCTTGTTCTAATCTCTTCAAAGCATCTCCCATCAGATGTTATGACTGTGCCGAGATAACTGTATCGATTCACTTGCTTAAGAATATGCCCATTTACTCGTATATCACATTGTGGTATTTCCTTCTTCCCAGTGACTACCATAATCTGTGTCTTCTTAATATTTTACACCTACTAACATTTACAAGACATCTCCTAGCAACTGATAGCAGCTACCAATATTTATAAGACATCTGCCAGCAAGTGAGACTTTATACCTACCAACATTTATAAGACACCTCCCAGCAAATGAGAGTTGAAAGCTACCAACATGTATAAGACATCTCCCAGCAACTGAGACTTTACACCTACCAACATTTATGAATCTCCCAGCAACTCAGAGTTTACACCTACCAACATGTATAAGACATCTCCCAGAAATTCATAGTTTACACCTACCAACTTTTATAAGACCTTTCCTAGCAACTCAGAGTTAACAGCTACCAACATTTGTATGCATAAAATTTATTGGAACTGCGGTAAAGCTGTGAAAGTTTAAACAATATAAAATGACACAAAGTAGTGCAGCTTTACATAACAGAGTTACGACACATACAGAACGTATGTGTATGAACGTATGAACCAACATTTGTAAGACATCTTCCAGCAACTGAGTCTTTACACCTACCAACATTTATAAGACATCTCCCAGCAGCTGAGAAATTACACCTACCAAAATTTATAAGACATCTCCCTAATGAATCGGCCAGCAATTTTGGCATGCTTGTCCACGGGACATGTTTTTCTGTCCCATCCAATGGTAATTTATGCCTGTCCCATCCCGTCCCATCTTATCCCTGTACTATTCTAATCCCCTGAGAAGTTTACTATGGACGAGGTACTTCAGTTTCTAAGTCATGATATTCTTTTTGAACCGGTTTTATTCGATGTTCAGATTGTGTTGAAATTCACCACCCCTTTTCTCCTTGATCCACGGTATTCAACTAACGTTTCTGTAGCATTTCAGATCATCATCATCTTCATCATCATCATGATCTTCCACTTCTGCGGTCAAGCGTCGTGGGGAGGAATAATTTTCGCTCCAGCGCCCGGTGGGCGGCACTGGATAGTGTCATTCCGTGTGGTTGTACAATGTCTTTGATGTCGTCAGTCCATTTTCTTCTTGGACGTCCTCATGGTCTCGCCACAGATGATCTTTGATGTAAGGCCAGTGTTGGTGGTAGTTGCTGATGTTGCATTCTAACGACATGGCCAAACCACTTGATCTTCTGTCTTTCAATAAATGTGGCACAAGGCGTTGATCCCACTGTCTGTCTGATAACAGCATTTCTTACTCTGTCTCGGATTGTTAAGTTGGCAGTTCTCCTCAGGCATCTCATCTCGCAGGTGTTGATTTTGCGAAGGTATGATTGGGATGAAGTCCAAGTTTGAGATTGGTAACATAGGTCTGGTGTGAATATGCTGTTTATTTCAGATCAAATTCCCTAATTTTCTTTGTCAGTTATTGCAACATTTTTTATGACTCACATCCACAGGAAATATGCGTGTCCTCAAAACTTATATATCACACACACGCGCGCGCGCACGCGCGCGCACGCACCAACACACGTGGAAGTGTAATATTCATAACATTACCAATAATAATAACATAATTAATAATCCCGCATGCTTCTGGGGAAAAAACTCCCAGCACATGTTGGAAACAAACCCAGCACCTTATAAACCAGAGGCGGGCACGGAAACTCTCAGCCACGGCCACCCCTGGACATTTTGCTAATTAGAAGACTTCGTGTGCTGACTGAGGTTCAGTGTTGATGCCTGATCGTGCAACGACAGTCTGCTGTCAACTGTGCTACAGAAAACTGTGTGTGTAATCGTGTGTGCTCTTTACATGATAAAGATGATACAGATGAAAAAGATGATACAGACGATAAAGGTGATAAAGTATCCGACAGCGGAAGGTTTTAACTGTGTGCAGCCATGTTTACTTTCTTCAAACGAACTGTTACAAATATACGGTGTATGGCTTACAAGAAAGATATTGAGCGCAGCGTGATATGACCAATGTACAATGAGATGAAAAAGGTATGTTAAAGAACGCGCTGCGGAGAAACAGGAAGCACATACATATGATCTTGTATGTACATACTAGTGCGTCTTTCTCCGCAGTATGTAAACATAATTTTGTTGTTTTAATTTATACTGTGTATGGCGGTGTCGACTTTTGTAAACAGAAGTGTTTAAAATAAAATATAAATTGTTTATTCACTCCTTTAGTTTGCTGAGAAATAGTTGTGAATAAGAATTATTGATTGACTGCTGTCGATGTATTTATAGGTGTGTTTGTGTGTGGTGTGTATGTGTGTGTGTGGTGTGTGTGTGTCACTGTTTATCTCTTGCGCTCTCTTACTCCGTGTGCCACTGTTTCTCGCTCTGATCTGCTCTTCTTTGCCGACGTGCTATATAACTTCTGCAGTCTCAAGTCCTCCGACCGATGGGACAAGTCCATTACCTCATATGGCCAACAATCACCTTCGGATTAACAAGACTGTGAGGGTAAAACCGTGGGCAGCTGCTTTGGTGGCTGACTAGTCACAGGACTATCATTCTGAGCCGGTGATGGACCCTACTATAACTTCTCCTTGAGATTGAACGGGGCAGAGGTAATGGTGAAATCGAACGAACGAAAGTCCTCCGAACTGCATCGAGCTTTCCAGTCTCATCTATTCGATGTTGTCCATTGGTGCTGGTTTATGTTTGATATAGTTAGTTACTATTGCTTACTAGTTAATGTTGTTACTATCTCAAATACCAGACATGTATGTAACTTCTTCCTCCTTATTCTGAAACCAATAACAACACACTGATTTACGAAAACACTTCACAGAAGACCAAATCGTTTTTCATGCCGTAATTACTGTTCAAATCATGAATCCAATCCCCAATCAGTATACATGCAATTCACAGTCATTCAAATCATATTCTAAAATATATCCCACTCAACATTTGCATGGCGGCAGTCTCTTACCATTGACAACTCGGCTTTTGATCCGTTGTGTTCCTGTGATGATCTCCGCTCCCGTCGTCCTTTCAAGAGTATTTTCAACTCTTCCGTCCAGTAAACACACTGTGCATGCTCCACACTGGTATGAGCCGACTCTGCCACCAGGAGTTGCGCCTATATAAAACCCTTGACATCCCAAAAATATGTACATACAGAGTTTCCCAACGGATTCATGTGTCTTGAATTATCGTGTTTTCGTAATCAGAGTCAACGGGTGTGTCCATTGCATGGATTGTTTCTTAATATCAGTTTTGTAAGATGCACCCAGGACTCGTCTCCTGTCATAATGTGATGGAGAAACGCATCTCCTTCTCGAGCATGGCAATCCAAATACTACTGATAAATCTCCACCGTTCATGTTTGTGATCAACGGCAAACTGTCTTGTGACATGTCCTACACACATCCCTATAGTCCATGTCATGGTGGCAATAGTTTTGTATACAGCACCGTGAGTCAAGTTGAAGTCCACGGCTATTTCATCAACAGTGTGTCGAATCTTGTGTTTGTCTAGCTTGTCGATCTGCCGTGTTACTGGGTCATTTGTCAACCTTGAAGGGCTCTCGCTGCGCGGTTCATTAATGACGTTGTCATCCATTGTGAAATCTGTCTCCCGTTCATACAATCTCTTCTGGTTCAAACTGTCTCCATAGTGAGCAATAATTCTTGTGTAGATTTCGCAAGTTTTCAAACTCTCTTACCACAACACAAACAAAGCAAATGAAGTCTTGTTCCAATGAGGAATCGAGTATTTTAACTGACTGCGATGATCACTGACCGTGAACGTTCCCACGTGTAACTAATCAGCTCGCAACACCAACACTCAGCATTCACACCCTTCTACATCTGTTATTAGAGACCATTCACTTTTCATCAAAATTACGCTTGCTGTAGATTTGAGTACATCCATTTCTGCGTGCCATTATAAATATGGAAACTCGTGTTAATCTATATAATGTGAGGTAAATTATGAATGCCGGCTTCGTGGCTTGGAGGTTATGATTTTTCTCCGTAATCTCGTATACTCTCGTCGGTAACGTGATGACGGTGAGAATCAGCAGTGGTTCTAATCGCATCGGTAACTTACGGGGTATGTGAGCCGGCCGCTCAGAAAGCAATGGCAAACTACTGAGCGTAATCTTGCCAAGAAATCAACATACAGCAGAAAGATGGTGGTGTTGACAGCGATGTCCTGTAAAGAATATGCAAAAAAAAAAAAATTATGAATAAACATTTTCAGTAAATAGGTACATCTGGTATGGAAAATTTTTAACAAAGGGATACAAATCATAGATTAAGACGCAAGGGAGACAAGAACGGTTATTATGGATGTTCAAAATTTTTCAGCTTCTTTAAATGAGGGATATAAGTTGAAACAAATCTTTCCTAATTTTTTTTGGCGTATGTACAATATTTGACGGACTGTTAAGTATTTTTAATATCCTTCTAAAGTATTTAGATTCAACAGTAAGATATTTAACTCAATAGTTAATATATATCAATCATATTGGTGTAAGTAGAGTACTTTATATCAACTGTACCATCCTTTTTGCTTATATTACGTTCTCACGGCATATTACTATTAATTTTGGCTGGCACATACATATGTGCCTAGAAATCATATCAATTATGGTAATAGACACATTCGATTCTACATAAATTCCAAATGTACTAAATTCCACATGGAGAGATCGACATCCATCACGCTCAGAATCCGTAAAGGCCATGGCACATATTATAAGTCACTTCTGGTAATCCGTCAGCTGACATGAAGTAGAATTTTAAAAGAGACATTCCTGATTCAGAAGTCGTCTAATGGCTACAAATAATCATAAGACGAAATCCCCCCCTCCCCCCCCCCCCAAAAAAAAAAAAAAAAAAAAAGAAAAGAAAATTGAGCTCGAGCTCCTACATTAAATTAAACAATGGGAACACTGATTTATAAGTGCCCCAACTTCATGAGAAGGTAGTTTCACAACGGTGGATGTTTCTTGTTATAACTTTGCCGTCAGATGTGATTGGTCCTGTGCATACTTATGAAATAAACTGGAAATTTTTTAAAAAGAAATCACCACAGGTATGCGTTTATCTAGGTGTAGTTCACACAGACGGAAGAGCAGCGGGTGTTGGAGATGTCCAGCTGTCACGATATAAGGGTGACCACAGCTTTTATATGTTGTATGTTAGTTGTATTGTATTCATAGTGTTTTGTTGCAAATATGTATATAATTGTTCCGTATATACATGTTGTGAAAGGTGTTCTGTGCAGCATGCTACACACAATACACAAGAATATATCTTCGTGGCTATCCGTACGGGAAATATACAGTCACTGGCGGAAGCTGTTGTCGTGTCTTCCTTTAAAGTGTCGTCCCTGGAGTGAGGAGAGTCAACACCCACATCATAATTTTTCTTCCCTATCAATATCCTGGAGGATCCACCAGCTTCCGTCCGATACACTCCATCAGCCTATGGACACCCTTTCCTCTCACTCTCTCTCACTGTCGCACTATGCCCCCTCTCATACTTCCCCAACGCAACATATTCAACAACTCTTGCTTCCAAAAAATTAATAAAGATTAATTTATTAAAAGAAAAGTGTAACGTATATGAGACGTGTATGTGAAGAAAATGTGTGTCGTGTATTCTAATGTAAATGTATAGGTCAGACCACAGAGCTCATGTTCAGAGTCCACACATCATGGCAAGGATTACACGACATCACAAGAATCAGTACAATGGACCTCACCGAAGTCGTGTCCTTCTCTCCAGACATGTCCTCCTCCAGGAGCTCTGATGACCATGAGCTCTGAATACCATTGACATATAATCCGTGAAAAATACTGTTATTGTTCCTAACACAACTGTTCCTAATAGTTTATAGAAACTCAGACTTCATCATTCCTGCGCAGTGAAAAAAACATGGAACACTGTCCTATGTACATGACGTTTTGTCTTCTTGCAAAATGTTCTATAGTTCTCACTATTAAACAGTTATTGTCTATACTCCAATAGAGTCCTTTATTTTTGTTCTAGTCATAAGTGGACTGAACATCCATCACTACTGGTGGGTTAAAGACTGGTATGACCTACAACTCATTCGGTACTTATCCTGTAGGATACTTCTACCATTCAGCTCCACTGAGCAATGTTTATCAGTTTCTTCTAGCATAGACCCATTTAGAAGGTTGCTGGCCCATCTTTCTGCATCATAATTTATCCGGGATCGGATTTTTCAATGATTCTGTGTTCTTCCTTCCAACCAGAGGGAACCTGTAAAATAGATCATACAACTGGTCATAGCCTCCCCGTCACTGATCTCTATTAGATGATCGTGGCCATTGGCCCTTGCTCAGCAAAATACAATGAACCTAACTCTGTCAGGGACAAATGAACTGAACACATAGGTTTACATCAGGCCAAGACAAGAAAAAAAAAACAACCAACAGCGTGCGGAACCCCTCCACCAGGGAGCACCCACTGGAAGATCCCAATTATCCCCCATTACTCAATTCTCAACTAGTAGAGCTTATCAACACTTCACTAATCTATTTTCAACTAACAGAGCCAAGTATCACTTCCCTACTCTAACTAGTTTTCCACTAACAGTGCTAATCATCACACTCTAGTTTTAACAAGGCTACAGCCTATATTAATTAGGACTAATTATAATATAACTACCTTAGGCAACACCGCAGTTAGATCAAATCACATCTACTCTTGCCATGACAGGCACGTGTAAAATTAAATTAACTCAATTCGCACACGGTAGACATATTTCCAATCAGAACCGCAGTGCCGAAGCACGTCCGCCTCAATCAACGGTTTTAGTTCAACTCGCTTCTCCAATCATGGTTTTTGGTAAACGCCTAAAATTGGTCACGTGACGTTGTTGATGTCCTGCAGGTGTTATTTGGGCATATCATCCATTGTCAAGAATCTATCCTCCCTGGCTCAATCAATGTCAGAGTTGTCATCACTTGTTTTGACTCCCACAACAAGCTAGCGAGTTCCTGTATACTCCCAACAACGGGTTTCCACAACAAACCGCCAATCTTCTGTCGAGTGGTGCCAACCACAGCCGTCATTTCGCTTGATGTCCGGAAACTCTCAATGACAGACGGACTGTTTTCCCCCGAGCTGAGTACTTCCGCTTAAATCCAACCTGTTTATGAACTGTCAAAGTGGTGTATAGATTCATCTCACTCACTTCCAAATGTTCCCATTTTGTCGACCCCATGTAAACACGTGCAGCTGCAACTTTTGACCGTCCTGGGGATTTTGACATCCAATTTGTTTTTTCTGTTAGTTAAAATAGTTTTGGCTTTGCAGATAGGCCGGTTAATCAGAAAGTCTCTATAGTAATCAACTGGTTAAACGCGGTGTTTTATTTTTGTGACATAGGCCCCCTCTTAAGAGAGTAGTCCATCTCACTCTTTTCCACCGTAAGTTTAATCCAGATGATTCATTCCTCTTCTTTAGGAGCTGGGTGTCTTGACAAGAAGTCCGCTCCAACATTTTCCTTCCCAGGAATGTACTCCACATTGAAATTATAGGGTTGAAGTAACAACGACCACCGCATCAAACGGGCGTTGAGCTTCTGAGAAGTAGCCAGGAACATCAGGGGCTGATGATCCGACTGAACCCGAAACTTAACTCCATACAAATAGGGCTGGAATTTTTGCACTGCCCCTACTATAGACAAGCACTCTCTCTCAACGGTTGAATAATTCTTCTCATCCTGGAGTAGTTTCTTGCTTTCGTATGCCACAGGTTTCACAACCGAAGCATCGTCTTTTCCTTCCTGTAACAAGGCTGCCCCAATCCCAATCGCACTCGCATCCGTTCTCAACACAAATGGTATGGAAAGGTCAGGGAGCTGTAATACAGGTTTGCTGACCAAGGCCTCCTTTAACCGGCTATAGGCAGTCTCACATTCTGGTGTCCAAATGATTTGGTCCGGGAATCCCTTTTTCAAGGTTTCCGTCAATGGAGCTCCCAGTTCAGTGAAATGTGGGATAAATTTGTGGTAGAACCCACACAACGAGAGAAAAGATCGCACATCCTTCTTCGTTTTTGGCCTTGGTGCATTTCTGATTTTCTCCAGGTTCTTCTCCTCTGGGACAATGTGTCCTGGAGTGATGGTGTGACCTAGAAATTCCAGAGTCTGGTAACCAATCATGCACTGGGTTGGACGAGCGGTAAGCCCTGCTTCCTTGAGCCTATTAAACACTCTCTCCAAGGATTGCAAGTGGTCATCCAAGCTGTCACTGGAAATCAGAATATCATCCATGAAAGAGATGATGGACGGATCCTGTAAAGGATCAAGTAAAGTCCTCATCATGCGTGTAAACACACTAGGTGCATTGCTGAGTCCAAAAGGCATGACCTTGAATTCGTAGTGTCCACTGGGTGTACTGAAAGCCAACAGTGGTCGAATCTCCGGTTTGACTGGTATCTGATAATACCCCCGACTCAGATCTACCTTTGAAAAGTAACGAGCCTTATGGAGCCAGCGAATAACTGAGTTGGATTCGGCAAAGGTTCCACCTGAAATTGTGTATGACTGTTCAGAAGTCGGTAGTCTATACACAACCGGTGTTCACCACTTGGTTTGCGTAACAAAACTACCTCCGCATTGTATGGGGATGTGGATGGCGCAATCACGTCATCCTCTAACAGTTTCTGTATTTCCTCCTCCAGGGCCTTTTCTTTAGAGAATGGCACTGGGTAAACCTTTTGACGAACAGGTTCCTGCGTGGTCAAAGTCATCTCGAACTCAACCAACCTCGTTCGTCCTGGTTTATCAGTCAGTATCTCCTTATGAGACTTGAGAACCTGGGTTATCTTTTCCCTCTCCTGTGAGGTCAGATCAGGGTTCACTTGTACATCCCTATAGGTTTCCTGGCGTACCAAGGGATATTCCCTGCCCTCGCTGGTTCCCACTTCAATCTCCACTGCAACTGCCATTGCCATGAGGTGAGCTGCCTTGTCTCCCGGTCTCTCTTCGTATTTCCGCAAGAGATTGATATGGAAAATCTTCGACTTTCCCCGGATCCGGATCTGATAGTTGGTTCTGGATATCACCCTTTCCACGGGAAATGGTCCTTGCCAACATATCTCCAGTTTGTTGTTTCCCGTTGGGAGTAACAACAAGACTTTGTCTCCCACCTCTAGAGATCTTTCTTTAGACCTACGGTTGTAGTAAGCCGCATGTCTTTTCCTGGCCTTTTTCAAGTTTTGATTTGCCAGAGTCCATCCCTTGTGGAGTTTTTCTTTCAGTTCCTCCACATATTTGTAGGATGAGATCACTTCTTCTGACGTCCCCTCTTCAGTCCAACTCCTCAACATGGCTTCCAACGGTCCTTTGATTGGACGACCAAACAGCAACGTAGCGGGTGGTAGTCCTGTTGAGCCATGAGGAACTTCCCGGTAGGCAAAGAGGGCTGCTGGGATATATTCATCCCACCTATCAGGTTTTTCCTGCGCTAGTTTCCTGAGCATTGTCATCAACGTGCCGTTGAAACGCTCTACTTGTCCATTGGCTTGAGGATGGTAAGGGCTGGTATGTATGTGGTTAGAGTGAAACACCCTAAATACCTCCTCCATGAGTTTTCCACAAAACTGAGACCCATTGTCCGTCAGAATTTGATCCGGAAAGCCTAATCTGGTAAAGGCCTCCATCAGTGCGGCCGCCACTCTTTTCGAGTCAATCGTGGTCAACGGTATGGCCTCACCCCACATTGTACAGCAATCCACCATTGTGAGTATATACATGTTCCTCTTCTTAGTCCTGGGAAGTGGACCCACGATATCGATGGCTACCCTCTCGAAAGGAGAGTTCATGATGGGCATCTCACCCAAGACCACCGGTGCTGTCCAGTGTTTCGGTGCCACCCTCTGGCACTCAGGGCATGACTTCACATACCGATGCACATCATCTGTCATTCCCGGCCAATAGTAGTGGCAGGAAATTCGCTGCATGGTGGCGGCAATACCCATATGTCCACTAAAGGAAATGGTATGCCCCATATGAAGAATCTGGGACCGGTGAGCTTTCGGGACGACCAACTGACCGTATAGGTTGTCTCCCCTTCCCGCTCTCCTGTAGAGTAGCCTATTCTTCATGTAGTACTGACCCCGCCCTGGTGGATCAGCACTTCTCTGCAGCTTTTTGTAGCAAGGACGTAAAGTAGCATCCTCACTCTGGGCAGTTCGTAGCTCCACCGGCAATGGGTTAGTCTCAATTGCTTCTGCCTCTTCCGTTCTCGTCTGAGAGCGATTCTGTATTGCTCCCATATGGATTGGCTCCCTGGGCATTCCCAGAAAGACATACCGGAAACCTAGGATTACTGGAAAAATGGGATCGGTCAATACAGCGGCCTTGATGGTGCCGGTGACGTACCTTGACCGAATCTCCACATTAGCAATGGGCAACTTCATGGCTACAGCACTCTTCTGTGCAGGCTGTATCTCCCATGTCTCACCTGTGAATTGTTCTGGATGTACCAGATCCGCAGAAATCACGGCCTCCCTGTCCAGTCCTGTGTCGTACAAACACTCCACTTGACGACCGTTAACCTCTACCAATTCCACTACAGGTGGTTTTTCCTGGTCTGGAGTCTCTTCCTCGGCCACGACCTGTTCAGTGGGCTCCACCTTAGGTTTCCCGGGGCACACGACGAATTTAGAGTCTCCTGACTTTCCCTTGCAGTCAATAGCATTGTGCGTGTTTGACTTGCATTGGTTGCACCATTTCCCTGTCCTAGATTTTTAATTGCCGGACTTGAGTGAGCTCTCCTGGTGGCGAGCTTCCTTGTCGACCTTGGCCTTTTCTGTGACAACCTCCTTGGAATTCACTTGACATGCTGCGAAGTGAGCGTTCTTAGCCTTCGATTTGCAGTCCCTCGTATTGTGAGAAGGTGACTTACAAATTGAACACCACTTTTCCGACCACGGTCGTTTTGGTGTAGAGCTTGAAGTGCTCTTGCTTCCCTCCTTCTTCTTCTCTGAACTATCCTCTGATTTTTGCACATAAGTTCCCACTTTTTGGTTCCTGAGTTTTTGGCTTTCTTCTTGTCATGTTTCTCCTGACTTTTGGTGTTGATGGAAAGGTTTTCCCCTGCCTCCCCATGTACCTCGACGAACCGTTCTGCTAATTTAGTCACGAGGTCAATAGGTTCCGCTCCTTGCTCTCCCAGGAACGTCCTGAGAGGTTTAGACATTTGCTTCTTCAGCTGGTCGACCACCATGAGCTCTTCCAGACTCTCATAGTCATGTGCGAACCCAGCCAAATCCATCAACTTATGGAGATAGGATTTTAGACGCAAAATGTAGGCGGCAAACAACTCCCCCGGCTCTCGTTTCGCTGCTCGAAATTCTTTCCGGTAGGTATGTGACGTAACCTCGAATCGTTTCAGCAGAGCCGTCTTTAACTCGTCATAATTGTTCTCCTGTCCTGGTGGCAGGCGAGAATAAACCTCTTAGCCGGTCCTGCGTAATCCCTGGAATAGCTTCGGATTGGATTCGGATTCGGGATCGGATTTTTCAATGATTCTGTGTTCTTCCTTCCAACCAGAGGGAACCTGTAAAATAGATCATACAACTGGTCATAGCCTCCCCGTCACTGATCTCTATTAGATGATCGTGGCCATTGGCCCTTGCTCAGCAAAATACAATGAACCTAACTCTGCCAGGGACAAATGAACTGAACACATAGGTTTACATCAGGCCAAGACAAGAAAAAAAAAAAACCAACAGCGTGCGGAACCCCTCCACCAGGGAGCACCCACTGGAAGATCCCAATTATCCCCCATTACTCAATTCTCAACTAGTAGAGCTTATCAACACTTCACTAATCTATTTTCAACTAACAGAGCCAAGTATCACTTCCCTACTCTAACTAGTTTTCCACTAACAGTGCTAATCATCACACTCTAGTTTTAACAAGGCTACAGCCTATATTAATTAGGACTAATTATAATATAACTACCTTAGGCAACACCGCAGTTAGATCAAATCACATCTACTCTTGCCATGACAGGCACGTGTAAAATTAAATTAACTCAATTCGCACACGGTAGACTGTAACATGCTACGTGGAGGGTCCCAAATAGCCCGGTCACAATATTTCAAATATCTTCTATAGCCCTGGCTTAGATAGGTCTTTACCTGCCAACCCTCCTCCGTTTTCCCTGGACACACTGTCACGCTTCCTTTCGACCTAGGGACCTATTTCCTGCAGTGTTCTTCTGGCTGACGCATAAATAACATGGCAGTCGTCAGAACAACTTGGAAGTAATTTTATTAACCTAATCAAGAACAGCACAGGAACACATAAAGGCAGATAAACAGATAGATCTACACAGACACTACACTGGTAAATTCTAACACAGAGCCTCAAGTCGCCACAGTCACAGATCCAGCTTCAGATACTGTCTGATCTGTCCACACACTTCTCACCAAAGATGTCCGAATCTCCTTCCTTCTCCAACAACTGGGTGTAGGTTCAACCGGCTTTTGTAGAATCCAAGCGACTGGTGTGTTGAGGACTTCTGTTCATTGTCATCTGAATTAGTTCGGCACTAGGTCTTCACTGACCTATGAAAAGCTTTAGTGTTGCCGATAAGGTGAGGTGTTTGTGAAGGATAATGGTTGGGTCCTTTTAATGTCCGGGATAAAATGGGTATGCCAGAAAATCACTCTTAGGCTCCCTCCGGACAACACTGCTCTCAGGCGTATGTTGTTAAAACAAAACCGGCAATGCACCAGTCATACAAAATGTCCTTGCTTCAAGACCTGCACCTTGCCTTGAGTTGGCCTCGTTGGACATATTTACGTTAGCCTAGAAGCACCGGTGATAATGTCCCTTCGAAGACATAGTCACTTCCCATAGAAGAGGACCCTGGAGATGATAAATAAAACCTGAGCGACTGGGCTGACTCATGTATCACACAAATACACTATATTTAATACCTGATTGACCAGGCCTGACCTGTCAGGTAGCCCCTGGATTGGCCACGTCCGGGTTTGAGTAGACCTCCAGCTGGACGAAGTCCGGTTGTCTTTTTGGCCACACGACACACCCTCCACACTCATACCAAGCCTTTATTATGATTGGGCACATTCATTCCCATGCTTCCCTCTCACTTGCAACCATGCCTTTCTCACCCGCAAGATCTTGTGGTGTGGTGCGCCCAGTAATCCGTGTGTTACATCTCATTAACTCATAGTATAGTAATGGGGTTGTATGGCACGCTTTGTAGTTCCCCACTCCCTGCAAGAATAGGAAAGAAGATCCTACCCCCTCCCGGCTCCGCTCTTGTCTGAGCGGTCGCCGCAATGTACCAGCAGTGCCCCACAGAACACATAGATTCAGCGGAATGCAGGTTCTCTAAATGAGATACAGAAGTCCATTAACTTCCCTACATCATCCCATCTAGTAACAGATGAAAGAGATAGTCCTGTGAATAGCCTCTTCTGGCTCAAGAAGATAGATCAGAGATTGGTGTACCCCATTCCCAAAATACCCACTGAGTATATACAACAGAAAGATGACAATCTGTCCAATTCAAGCCGTAGATAGAAAGACAGCAACAGCTCATCTGACGCCAAGAACAAATGAAATCCTCTTGGGAGATATATGGTTCAGATTCACTTCCCCGGCTATGCCAAGGACAAGACGTGCAGCCAAATCGGCTAACGGTCACCCAACTCGTCATTGGTTATGATTGGCCTTTCGCCAATTCATCTTCCCCTTCAACCCATGGTATATTTATAACTCCATGTTTGGCTGGAGTACCCACAACCCAAGCCCTACCTTTCTTCACCACTTCAGTAGGAGGTTGCATCTCTGTCCCAATCTTCAAATCGACTTGACAAGATGCCACTATCCAACGGTAGGTGTGTACACGGCCATGAATTGCTTAGCAGCCGCACCAGCGCTCATTTGGCGCAAGGCGCTCCATCGGGTTTACCCGATGTGAAAGACATTGGCTACTTGCTCCATGTAAAGATTGTGATAGGAAGATAACCCAAAGAACCATCTTTCATGGAGATTTGAGAGAACAAGAGAACTGAGAGCTTCCGAAAGCCGTTCCCCCCTGTCTACCCAAAATAAAAGAATGCATAAGGACATGGACCACTGGCGTTTCGCTACATAGGCCCCCTCTTAAGAAAGTCGAACCCTACGAACTTTCTACTGTCAGTGGTTCTGTTCGAATGACCCCACCCTCACATTCAACCATAGGATGCCGTGATAAAAAATCTGCTCCCACATTCTCCCTTCCGGGGATGTATTCGACCGTGAACTGATACGGTTGTAGGAGCAATGACCATCTCATCAACCTCGCGTTCAGTTTCTTAGAAGTTGCCAAGAACGTCAGAGGTTGATGGTCGGACTGCACTTTGAACTGGACTCCATACAGATAAGGTTGAAATTTCTGTACCGCCCACACTAGAGCTAGACATTCCCGTTCGACGGTGGAATAATTCCGTTCGGCGGGTAACAGTTTTCTACTGGCATACGCCACCGGACACAACACCGAAGGATTATCTCGCCCTTCCTGCAACAGAGTTGCTCCAATCCCTATGTTACTCGCGTCGGTTCTCAGAACAAACGTTTTCTCCAAATTCGGGAGTTGCAGGACTGGCCTATCCACCAACGCCTGTTTCAGCTTCCCATAAGCCTCTTCACAGCTCGGGGTCCAGACTATAGGATCTGGCGATCCTTTCTTCAGGGTTTCGGTTAACGGCGCTCCAATTTCGTTGAACTTTGGAATGAATTTCTGGTAAAACCCACACAGAGACAAGAAAGACCTAACATCCTTTTTGGATTTAGGACGGGGTGCGAGACGGACCTTCTCAATATTTTTTTTCTTCCGGTACCAGTCCCCCTGGGGTAATAGTGTGTCCCAGAAATTCCAAGGATTGATATCCAATCATACATTTGGCTGGACGGGCGGTTAACCCCTCCTCTTTCAATCTTATGAAGATCTTTTCCAAGGATTTCAGGTGATCCTTCAGATTGTCAGACGCGATGAGAATATCATCCATAAACGAGACGACAGAGGGATCCCTTAAAGGGTCTAATAACTTTCTCATCATGCGAGTGAACACACTGGGCGCATTGCTCAGCCCAAAAGGCATCACCTTAAATTCGTAATGGCCACTCGGAGTACTGAAAGCGAGCATGGGCCGAACCTCAGGCTTCACAGGGATCTGATAATATCCCCGGCTTAAATCAATTTTTGAGAAGTACTTTGCCCTATTTAATCTGGCAAACAATTGATTTGTGTTTGGCAACGGCTCAACTTGGAATGTCGTACAACTATTTAAATGCCTGTAATCAATACATAAGCGGTGTTCCCCGCTTGGCTTCCTCAACAAGCCAACCCCGGCATTATAAGGAGAAGTCGAAGGAGTGATGATGTCGTCGTCCAGAAGCTTCTGGATTTCAGTTTCCAGGGCCTTCTCTTTCGAAAATGGCACTGGATATATTTTCTGGCGAACGGGGTCTTGGGTAGTCAGAGTCATATCAAACTCGACCAACCCTGTCCGCCCTGGCCGATCGGTAAGAATCTGCTGATGGGACTCCAACAAACGGATGACACGGTCTGTTTCTTCAGCCGACAGATCAGGATTTATATGTACATCCCTATAGGTTTCCCCAGGGTGTAATGGATACCCCCTATCCGTTTCTTCGCCCGATTCAGTTTCCATCGCGACCGCCATAGTCATGAGTGGGAGAGAAGTACCATCAGATCGTTCTTCATACTTTTTGAGAAGGTTAATGTGGAAGATTTTAGATTTCCCCCTGATCCGGATGGCATAGTTGGTGCGGGAGACAACCCTTTCTACCGGGAAAGGCCCCTGCCAACCAATCTCGAGTTTATTGGAACCTACTGGAAGTAACAACAGAACCCGATCCCCCACCTTAAGAGACCTATCTTTCGTCCTTCTATTGTAGTAGGCCGCGTGTCTCTTCCTGGCCGCTCTCAGATTCTGAGCTGCCAAAGCCCAACCCGTCTGGAGTTTTTTCTTTAACTCTTCGACGTATTTATAAGAGGATACCACTTCTTCGGAAGTTTCTTCCTCTGTCCAACATCTCAATAAGGCTTCTAAGGGACCCTTGATTGGCCTCCCGAATAGTAGAGTGGCTGGTGGCAACCCGGTCGACCCATGGGGAACCTCCCGATAGGCGAACAAGGCGGCTGAGATATACTCATCCCATCTGTCTGGTTTCTCTTGTGCCAGCTTCCGAAGCATGGTCATCAAGGTACCATTAAACCTCTCTACTTGCCCATTAGACTGAGGGTGATACGGGCTTGTGTGAATGTGGTTGGTCTGGAAGATACGAAAGACTTCTTCCATCAGTTTACCACAGAACTGAGACCCATTGTCCGTTAGGATCTGGTTGGGAAATCCCAACCTAGTAAAGGTCTCCATCAGTGCATCAGCCACTCGCTTAGAGTCGATTGTGGCCAAAGGTATCGCCTCGCCCCACATGGAACAGCAATCCACCATCGTGAGAATCTACTTATTCCTCTTCCTAGTCCTAGGAAGAGGACCCACAAGATCGATGGCAACTCTCTCGAAAGGAGAGTTCATAATAGGCATGTCTCCCAGGACTACCGGAGCTGTCCAGTGTTTTGGTGCCACACGCTGGCACTCTGGGCACGACTTGACGTACCTACGCACGTCTCCAGTCATCCCTGGCCAGTAGTAATGGCAGGAAATGCGCTGGAGAGTTGCCCCGACACCCATATGTCCACTGAAAGAAATGGTGTGTCCCATATGAAGAAGCTGTTCCCGATAAGCCTTAGGAACCACCAGCTGTCCATGCTGGTGATCCTCCATTCCGGCTCTCCGGTACAGTAACCGATTCTTCATATAATACTGACCCCGTCTTGGTGGGTCAGAACCTTTTGGCAACTGGTTGAAGCAAGGTTGCAAAGTAGCATCCTGGCTTTGAGCAGCTCGTAACTCCCCAGGCAAGGGATTCACAATCAAGGCCGGCGTCTGCTCATCCTCCAATTGAGATCTGGTTTGCATTGCCCCTACGTACATGGGTTCGGTTGGAATCCCTAGAAAGACGTAGCGACAACCCAAGATCATTGGGAAGATAGGATCTAGCAGAACGGCTGCCTGTATAGTGCCGGTAACATATTTTGATTTGATGTCCACCTTCGCAATTGGAAGAGACATCGCTACCGCACTCTTTGTCGCCGTTTGAATCTCAATAGATTCCCCGGTTAGCTGCTCTGGGCTCACTAAATGTGATGAAATTACAGCCTCAAACTGCAGACCTGTGTCGTAGAGACACTCAACTGGTTGACCGTTCACAAGTACCGTTTCTACTACTGGTGGTTTTTCTAAATCTTTGGTCCCAAGATCCCTCCCTTCTACCTCCTTGTGAGACCCTTCCCCGGTTTCTACAAGACAAGCAGCATAGTGAGAGTCTTTCTGTTTACGCCGGCAATCTACCGTATTGTGTGTGGGAGATTTGCAATAGGCGCACCACTTTTCACTCCACTTTCTTTTAGGAGATCCAGGTGGACTCTTACCAGAGGGTTTCTTACTAGGAACTTTATCGAAAGGATCCTCCTTCCTGGTGTGAGCTGTTTTAGGGTTCTTCTTCTTTCCAGACCATGTGTCTGGTGGTCGGGGATTGTGTTGTGACAATTCCCCATTATCCCCATGAGCTAGCACATACCTTTCAGCCAACGTGTTGACTAGCTCTAACCTTTCTGCCCCATTTTCAAGCAAAAAGGTTTGCAAAGGCTTAGGCATCATTCTCTTCATTTGGTCCACGACCACCAATTCTTCCAAACTTTCATAGTCGTTAGCAAATCCAGCTAAAGACATCCACTTCAAAAGGTAAGACTTCAATCTGACACTGTAGGCTGCGAACATCTCTCCTGGCTCTCTCTTCGACTTTCTGAACTGTTGTCGATAAGTATGAGCTGTCATCTGAAACCTTTTCAACAGTGCTTTCTCCAGAGCTTCATAGTCATTCTCCATACCAGGTGGCAACCTAGAATAGACCTCGTATGCGGTCCCCTTCAGGCCCTGTGAGAGTTTCAAGTTCCATTTCCCTCGCTCAAATCCCATAGCCAAAGCCATCGACCGAAATCTGTGAAGATACTGGTCGATCTTATCTTTGTGTTCATCGAACGGGAGCAAAGGGAACTTCATTGCCTGGCATGGACCGCCACCAGAAGTTGTTGAGTCAGGGAGAACTGCGTCTCCCACTGCACCGTCTCTTTCCTTGGCAGTTTGAGCTTTCAGCTCCAACTCTCTCATACGGAACTCATGGTCTCTGACTGCCTGCTCGGCCTCCATCTTCCTAGCCTCAGCCTCCATCTCAATCCTCTTGGCCTCAGCCTCCATCCTCTTAGCCTCAGCCTCCGCCTCAATCCTCTTGGCCTCAGCCTCCATCCTCTTAGCCTCAGCCTCCGCCTCAATCCTCTTGGCTTCGCGCACATCCTGTCTGTAGTCTCTTTCCACTTCCCGCACATATTTCCGTAACTCCGCTCCATCATATCCCATCTCACGCCCTGTAGCCTGTACGTCAGCGACATTAAACCCAGCTGATGCCATCTTAAACTCAGAGGGTAAGGGAAGAGGTAATTGTCTAATAAAATTTTTCTCACAATTACACAACAAGTTACATTACACGACCACAACACGTCGTATGTCGGTCAGTCTGTGTCAGGAAGAGTATAGACAATAGCCAGGCACGGTAGGCAGAACCTATTAATAGAAAACAAGGATATCTGTCCCCTATCACTAAATCAGCCAGAACTTCACCAGGATTACACATATCCCGGGACGAGCCCCCAGAAATTGTAACATGCTACGTGGAGGGTCCCAAATAGCCCGGTCACAATATTTCAAATATCTTCTATAGCCCTGGCTTAGATAGGTCTTTACCTGCCAACCCTCCTCCGTTTTCCCTGGACACACTGTCACGCTTCCTTTCGACCTAGGGACCTATTTCCTGCAGTGTTCTTCTGGCTGACGCATAAATAACATGGCAGTCGTCAGAACAACTTGGAAGTAATTTTATTAACCTAATCAAGAACAGCACAGGAACACATAAAGGCAGATAAACAGATAGATCTACACAGACACTACACTGGTAAATTCTAACACAGAGCCTCAAGTCGCCACAGTCACAGATCCAGCTTCAGATACTGTCTGATCTGTCCACACACTTCTCACCAAAGATGTCCGAATCTCCTTCCTTCTCCAACAACTGGGTGTAGGTTCAACCGGCTTTTGTAGAATCCAAGCGACTGGTGTGTTGAGGACTTCTGTTCATTGTCATCTGAATTAGTTCGGCACTAGGTCTTCACTGACCTATGAAAAGCTTTAGTGTTGCCGATAAGGTGAGGTGTTTGTGAAGGATAATGGTTGGGTCCTTTTAATGTCCGGGATAAAATGGGTATGCCAGAAAATCACTCTTAGGCTCCCTCCGGACAACACTGCTCTCAGGCGTATGTTGTTAAAACAAAACCGGCAATGCACCAGTCATACAAAATGTCCTTGCTTCAAGACCTGCACCTTGCCTTGAGTTGGCCTCGTTGGACATATTTACGTTAGCCTAGAAGCACCGGTGATAATGTCCCTTCGAAGACATAGTCACTTCCCATAGAAGAGGACCCTGGAGATGATAAATAAAACCTGAGCGACTGGGCTGACTCATGTATCACACAAATACACTATATTTAATACCTGATTGACCAGGCCTGACCTGTCAGGTAGCCCCTGGATTGGCCACGTCCGGGTTTGAGTAGACCTCCAGCTGGACGAAGTCCGGTTGTCTTTTTGGCCACACGACACACCCTCCACACTCATACCAAGCCTTTATTATGATTGGGCACATTCATTCCCATGCTTCCCTCTCACTTGCAACCATGCCTTTCTCACCCGCAAGATCTTGTGGTGTGGTGCGCCCAGTAATCCGTGTGTTACATCTCATTAACTCATAGTATAGTAATGGGGTTGTATGGCACGCTTTGTAGTTCCCCACTCCCTGCAAGAATAGGAAAGAAGATCCTACCCCCTCCCGGCTCCGCTCTTGTCTGAGCGGTCGCCGCAATGTACCAGCAGTGCCCCACAGAACACATAGATTCAGCGGAATGCAGGTTCTCTAAATGAGATACAGAAGTCCATTAACTTCCCTACATCATCCCATCTAGTAACAGATGAAAGAGATAGTCCTGTGAATAGCCTCTTCTGGCTCAAGAAGATAGATCAGAGATTGGTGTACCCCATTCCCAAAATACCCACTGAGTATATACAACAGAAAGATGACAATCTGTCCAATTCAAGCCGTAGATAGAAAGACAGCAACAGCTCATCTGACGCCAAGAACAAATGAAATCCTCTTGGGAGATATATGGTTCAGATTCACTTCCCCGGCTATGCCAAGGACAAGACGTGCAGCCAAATCGGCTAACGGTCACCCAACTCGTCATTGGTTATGATTGGCCTTTCGCCAATTCATCTTCCCCTTCAACCCATGGTATATTTATAACTCCATGTTTGGCTGGAGTACCCACAACCCAAGCCCTACCTTTCTTCACCACTTCAGTAGGAGGTTGCATCTCTGTCCCAATCTTCAAATCGACTTGACAAGATGCCACTATCCAACGGTAGGTGTGTACACGGCCATGAATTGCTTAGCAGCCGCACCAGCGCTCATTTGGCGCAAGGCGCTCCATCGGGTTTACCCGATGTGAAAGACATTGGCTACTTGCTCCATGTAAAGATTGTGATAGGAAGATAACCCAAAGAACCATCTTTCATGGAGATTTGAGAGAACAAGAGAACTGAGAGCTTCCGAAAGCCGTTCCCCCCTGTCTACCCAAAATAAAAGAATGCATAAGGACATGGACCACTGGCGTTTCGCTACATAGACATATTTCCAATCAGAACCGCAGTGCCGAAGCACGTCCGCCTCAATCAACGGTTTTAGTTCAACTCGCTTCTCCAATCATGGTTTTTGGCAAACGCCTAAAATTGGTCACGTGACGTTGTTGATGTCCTGCAGGTGTTATTTGGGCATATCATCCATTGTCAAGAATCTATCCTCCCTGGCTCAATCAATGTCAGAGTTGTCATCACTTGTTTTGACTCCCACAACAAGCTAGCGAGTTCCTGTATACTCCCAACAACGGGTTTCCACAACAAACCGCCAATCTTCTGTCGAGTGGTGCCAACCACAGCCGTCATTTCGCTTGATGTCCGGAAACTCTCAATGACAGACGGACTGTTTTCTCCCGAGCTGAGTACTTCCGCTTAAATCCAACCTGTTTATGAACTGTCAAAGTGGTGTATAGATTCATCTCACTCACTTCCAAATGTTCCCATTTTGTCGACCCCATGTAAACACGTGCAGCTGCAACTTTTGACCGTCCTGGGGATTTTGACATCCAATTTGTTTTTTCTGTTAGTTAAAATAGTTTTGGCTTTGCAGATAGGCCGGTTAATCAGAAAGTCTCTATAGTAATCAACTGGTTAAACGCGGTGTTTTATTTTTGTGACAGCTATGTTCCTATCGGATATTCGCCCTGAGAAGTAAAATGTTTCGGGGATCCGCGTTTCCGACACAGTGGAGTTTCCAATAAACAGCAGCGGTAATGGACTGTCGATAACACACACACACACACACACACACACACACACACACACACTCACACACACACACACACACACTAACACACACTAACACACACAATCTCTCTCACACAAGCGTGCACACAGATATTGCCCGCCTGATAACCTCGCTCTCTTTCTTCTATGTCTGTTGAACAATGGTGTGATGAGTTAAGGTGAAGATCTGATTTATCTTTCCTCGCATTTATTGAATTGTGTGTGTATTAAGTGGCAATGCCGTGTTAGTGTGAGAGAAAACATGTAATAATAGTATACACAGTAAAAAAAAAATAAACATTAAAAAATTTAAATTAACAAAAATTGTAAACATTAAAAAATTAAAATGGAAACTTTAAAATTATAAATAGTAAATATTTAAAATAATTTAGTATTAAAAAATAAAATTTACCAAATAAAAAATTTAAAACATTGAATTTTTAAATATTTTTAACTTAAATAGTAACAAAAATTTGATAAATAAAAATGAAAGATGACGGTTATTAATCTCAGCAGTGGGCTTGGCTAAGTGTCATAAACATTATCATCACACTCTTAGGGTTCGTGTTATTTAGTGTATAAACACTGAAGTCTCCGTGGTGAAATGGTCAAGCCGTTTTACTCGTGCTTCGAAGGTTGTGGGTTCGATTCCAGTCCGCGTCCGCGTTACGAGTTAAATGTTTCAGAGACTCCTGTGGGTCGTCGCTAGAGCTACGGAGTTCGTGCTTTGTGCGATCCTTTCCGTGCTGCGGAAAGAGACCGAGCCATGTGGGATAAAACCCGGTGCAATGAAGTCGATCCTGTCGACTTTTAAGTGACTTTAAGTGTATATTATATAGAAGCAAGTTGGTTTTAGCAACACCAATCATAGACATGCAGCAGAATAATTTGGTGTAGGTTGGTCAGAGGAGAGTGAGACCCGGGGAGTTATGATGTAGTGCCCGACCTGTCTGTAGAGTAAATATATCCTTCCGTGATAAACACAAATGATGAAGTTTATTTCACGATTGAGGAGGTTTCTAAAGAACAGAAATAAGTAAATGGACAATGTTTATGTAGAGTAACAACGTGAAAGTAATGTCATCTATGAATAATGATAAAATATTCCCTTTTCTACGCTGGTCGTTATTAGCCAAACGAGACAGACTTAATTACAGAAGGAAATAGATCGTCATGGTTTTATTTGAGTCAGTGTTACAAGTGTATCATCTTCAGACGTATTTAGGAGTAAAAATCTCGCTCTCTCTCTCTCTCTCTCTCTCTCTCTCTCTCTCTCTCTCTCTCTCTCTCTCTCTCTCTCTCTCTCTCTCTCTCTCTGGCTGTCTTTTGCTGTCTCTCTTTGACTTCCTATTTCTCTCTCTTCTTCTCTCCCCTTCTCTGTATGTCTGTCTGTCTCTCTCTCTCTCTCTCTCTCTCTCTCTCTCTCTCTCTCTCTCTCTCTCTCTCTCTCTGGCTGTCTTTTGCTGTCTCTCTCTGACTTCCTCTTTCTCTCTTTTCTTCTCTCTCCTCCTCTGTCTGTCTGTCTGTATCTCAATCTCTCTCTCTCTCTCTCTCTCTCTCTCTCTCTCTCTCTCTCTCTCTCTCTGTCTTTCTCTCTGGCTGTCTTTTGCTGTCTCTCTCTGACTTCCTCTTTCTCTATTTCCTTCTCTCTCCTCCTCTGTCTGTCTGTCTGTATCTCAATCTCTCTCGCTCTCTCTCTCTCCCCACAGGCTAATACTCACCATCTATCTTCTTCTTGGTTGTACTATCCATTCTATGTATAACCAAAGCATTCTCCAAAAGTTACAAGAGAAGATTAACTGTAAAAGACACTGGATGCTTTCAAAGTTTTCACTAAAAGCAACATTCCGCAAAGTGATATCACCCAACGTTTGTGGCGCCTTCCTAGTCGATTTAACAATATACTGAGCTGTGCTGCCAAACATCAAGAAATGTACGGTTGTGATTATTTGTTTGAACAAGTGTTCTCTTTTATGAAAGTAACAGACACAGCTGAAATGTTCAGGCTGATAGACGAAAATTTATCACGGGTAATTAAAGCATTCTGCAACACACGCAAGTCATGTTTTGACAAGTCGTGTTTACAAAAAGAGCTGCAAGGCTTCATGTCATTCTATTACAAAGCTAACCACTAAAATTCAACATGATGAAATGGGAAATATGTAACCAATGGATACAAACCGTAGATAAAAAAATAGAAAGGGAGACAACTACAATTTTTATGGATTTCTCGGCTTGTTGAACGAGTGATACATTTTGAAACTAATCCTTGCCTGGTATCAGTGGTAGTTAGTATGATACCATTTCGTTATCACATGAATAATTGTTTTTTGGGTCACTACAATTTTTATGGGTGTGTACCATTTCTCGGCTTGTTCAATTTTTATGGGTGTGTACCATTTCTCGGCTTTTTGAATGAGTGATACATTTTGAAACTAATCCTTGCCTGGTATCAGGGTTAGTCAGTATGATATCATTTCGTTATCACATGAATAATTGTTTTGTGGGTCACGGTTATGTTTTGTTAGGGACGTGGCAGAGGTCAGTAGGAGCAGTCGGTAGCTTTCCTGAATTAGTCTGTCACTTTGCAGACATGCTACCTAACTTCTGCAGTCTCCAGTCCTCCGACCTGTGTTGAGCTTTCCAGTCTTATCTTTTCTTTGTTGTCCGGGGTTGCTCGTTTATGTTTGATATAGTTGGTTCATTCATTCATTCATTCATTCATTCATTCATTCATTCATTCATTCATTCAGTAACATGCCCTTTACAGAACCTCGCTCCCATAACAACCTTCCGGAAAACCTCTCGATCATAAGTAAGATGACCAGCGTCCGATACACCCATCTGGAGATCGTCCGCCACATCCTGCACCCATCTTCTCTTTGGCCTTCCTCTTCCTCTCTTCCTAGTTAGTTACTATTACTTATTAGTTAATGCTGCTACTGTCCCAAATACCAAAAGTGCATTTAACTTCTTCCTCCTCATTCTGAAACCACTAACAGCACACTTATTTACGAAAACACATTAAAGGAGACCGAAACGTTTCACATCCTGTAATTACTGATCAAATCAGGAATGCAATTCACAATCGGTATAAATACAATTCACAGTCATTAAAATCTATTATAAAATATTCCATCACTCAACATTTGCATGGCGGCAATCTCTTGCCATCGACAACGCAGCTTTTGGTCCGTCATGTTCCTGTGACGGTCTCCGCTAGAGTCGTCCTTTCAAGAGTATTTTTAACTCTTCCGTTCAGTCGATGCATGGAATCTCGCTCAGCGCATGGTGCATATTCCACACTGGTATGAGCTCACTTCTGAAACTATGAAATTCGCCTATAAGACCCTTCATATCCGAAACGATGTGAGTCCAGACTTTCCCAACGGATTCATGTGTCTTGAATTGTTGTTGTTGTTGTTCTTTTTGGTCGTAATCAGAGTCAACGGGTGTGTCCACTGCATCAGTCAATCATTCAGGTGCCGTCTCCACATTGAAGGTTGGCTGTAATGGATCTTCAACACTGTCTCTCGCCTTGACCGCACATTTTGTCAGGTTGCTGTTCGTCCATCTTTTGATGTTCTCTTCCCACGTGTATCGTTGTCTACCTCTTGCTCGCTTGCCTTCAACCTTACACTCCAGTATTGTTTTTATAAGAGTGTCATGTCTTTTAACGTGGCCGAAATACTTTATTTGCCTCTTTTTTGATTTCTTTTATCAGCTCTCTTTTCATTCCCAGTTTTTCTAGAACCTCGCTATTTGATTGATTTTGTTTCCATGAAATACGACATATTTGTCTGTATATCCACATCTCTAGAGCCTCTGTTCAACTTTCTAATTACTTGTTTCATGTCCAGGCTTCCGCGCCATATAGTAGTGTTGAATATAGATAACGTTTAACAATTCTCATTTTTAATGCATTGTTAATCTCTTTAAATGTCAATACGGATTTCATGCTGTTGAAAGCATTTTCGGCCATTTCTATGTTCTTTTTTTTATTTCTGTTTCACTTCTGCCATCCTCTGTTATCACATGTCCAAGATAGGAGAAACTTGTTACTTGTTTCTCCCCGTTTACTGTGATGCTCATTGATGGCCTCTCGTTTCCACTGCTAATTATCATAGTTGTCTTTTTTATTTTTTTTTGCGGGAGGGGGGGGGGCGTGGGGGGGGGGTGTTATTATCTAGGCCAGTGGTTCTCAACCTTCCCTCCCCCCCCTTTTTCGCCATATTTTCAGAACGTCATTCCCCCCTTTCGTATTTCCTACCTAAAAATCCCGCCCGCCCCTACACAGTATACGTAATAATGGAAGCTAAATTTAATAGCACATACTAAAACAAGTCTAGACGTCCACATAAGGCATGATTTATGGGTCTACATACGTTATAAATTGAATTTTAGAAGGGTGAGACGTACAGAACCGTACAGTATGAAGGGAAAAACAATATCAAGTAATCAGTTCTTGTATTAACGCGATCTTTAAATATCTTAATCCCCCCCCCCCTGGAAACCCTAAAATTCCCCTCTAGGGGAGGGGGGGAATTCCCCACCGGTTGAGAACCACTGCTCTACAACAACCTCTTCCGTGTAGATGCAAGACATTTCAAGACTAAAACGACCTTCTTTTTCTTCTTCTTTCGTTCGCTTGAATTTTGTCTAAAACTTCAATGCTGTCTCTTGTATGAATTTCACTGTCTATTTTAGAAAGTTCACTCAGTGGTCCATAGAGTTTATCTTCCACTGTTGTTTCTCTGGGCCAGAAGGTTTACCTAATGTGTCATATTTTGGACAGTCTTGGAATATGTGACTGTTGTCTGCGGCGCCATTCTACATGTGCACATGGCTGATTAGCCGATCTTGAATTTTGTATGCAGGGGGGGGGGGGGGGGGGGGGGGCTTCAAATGAAAACCTTAACAGTGTGATACAAATTACTTTGCGTCGGTTTCCCTACAATTGTACGAATGCCGATCGTTCAGAAAGCAATGGCTAACTACTGAACGTACACTTTCCCAGGAATCACAAAAAGCCAAAAATTGCTGGAGTTGACTGCTACGTCCTGTAAAGGATATGCATCTAACTTCTTTTTTCCTGTTTTTAATGCACAATCACACGCTAGCAATGTTTGGGACGGTTGGATATAAGAAACAATTAACTAAATATTCAGCTGCCCAAATTACGTGAAACATTACAAAAGGAAATCCACACTAGAATATTTATAGAAAGCGTGATTGGGGTATTGACACATTTTAATCTTTGTCGTTGCTAGGGATTTCGTGAACAGTGCAGGGATACCTCTTTTTACTTGTGTGATCTATGGGAGAAGACTAGAGCACGAACGGAGATATCAAGTAAAATAAATGACATGTCTATTTCCCACGTATTGAGGAGTATTTGGTATACGTAATCTATGGGAGAAGACTAGAGCACTAACGGAGATATCAAGTAAAATAAATGACATGTCTATTTCCCACGTATTGAGGAGTATTGGGTATATGTGATCTATGGGAGAAGACTAGAGCACGAACGGAGATATCAAGTAAAATAAATGACATGTCTATTTCTCACGTATTGAGGAGTATTGGGTATATGTGATCTATGGGAGAAGACTAGAGCACTAACGGAGATATCAAGTAAAATAAATGACATGTCTATTTCCCACGTATTGAGGAGTATTGGGTATATGTGATCTATGGGAGAAGACTAGAGCACTAACGGAGATATCAAGTAAAATAAATGACATGTCTATTTCCCACGTATTGAGGAGTATTGGGTATATGTGATCTATGGGAGAAGACTAGAGCACGAATGGAGATATCAAGTAAAATAAATGACATGTCTATTTCCCACGTATTGAGGAGTATTGAGTATATGTGATCTATGGGAGAAGACTAGAGCACTAACGGAGAATTCAAGTAAAATAAATGACATGTCTATTTCCCACGTATTGAGGAGTATTGGGTATATGTGATCTATGAGAGAAGACTAGAGCACGAACGGAGATATCAAGTAAAATAAATGACATGTCTATTTTCCACGTATTGAGGAGTATTGGGTATATGTGCTCTATGGGAGAAGACTAGAGCACGAACGGAGATATCAAGTAAAATAAATGACATGTCTATTTTCCACGTATTGAGGAGTATTGGGTATATGTGATCTAAGGGAGAAGACTAGAGCACGGACGGAGATATCAAGTAAAATAAATGACATGTCTATTTTCCACGTATTGAGGAGTATTGGGTATATGTGCTCTATGGGAGAAGACTAGAGCACGAACGGAGATATCAAGTAAAACAAATGACATGTCTATTTTCCACGTATTGAGGAGTATTGGGTATATGTGCTCTATGGGAGAAGACTAGAGCACGAACGGAGATATCAAGTAAAATAAATGACATGTCTATTTTCCACGTATTGAGGAGTATTGGGTATATGTGCTCTATGGGAGAAGACTAGAGCACGAACGGAGATATCAAGTAAAATAAATGACATGTCTATTTTCCACGTATTGAGGAGTATTGGGTATATGTGCTCTATGGGAGAAGACTAGAGCACGAACGGAGATATCAAGTAAAATAAATGACATGTCTATTTCCCACGTATTGAGGAGTATTGGGTATATGTGCTCTATGGGAGAAGACTAGAGCACGAACGGAGATATCAAGTAAAATAAATGACATGTCTATTTTCCACGTATTGAGGAGTATTGGGTATATGTGATCTAAGGGAGAAGACTAGAGCACGGACGGAGATATCAAGTAAAATAAATGACATGTCTATTTCCCACGTATTGAGGAGTATTGGGTATATGTGATCTATGGGAGAAGACTAGAGCACGGACGGAGATATCAAGTAAAATAAATGACATGTCTATTTTCCACGTATTGAGGAGTATTGGGTATATGTGATCTATGGGAGAAGACTAGAGCACTAACGGAGATATCAAGTAAAATAAACGACATGTCTATTTCCCACGTATTGAGGAGTATTGGGTATATGTGATCTAAGGGAGATGACTAGAGCACGAACGGAGATATCAAGTAAAATAAATGACATGTCTATTTCCCACGTATTGAGGAGTATTGGGTATATGTGATCTATGGGAGAAGACTAGAGCACGGACGGAGATATCAAGTAAAATAAATGACATGTCTATTTCCCACGTATTGAGGAGTATTGGGTATATGGTGCAAGGCACATATTTATATACACCAAAGGACACTCCATTGATGATGCAGTCAGTATCATATCGGTTGTCTTTACTCCCATGATATTTTAGGTTGGGTCAATTTGAAAATTTCGCCATAACAGATTCAGTGCCAGACAAAAAGTAGGTTTAGATCAAACAAAAATAGATGGCGGAAAATGGGAAGGAGGGGTGTGTCACAGTTATGACTTAAAAGTTGTTAATATGGTAGCAGACATGTCGTATTATATATGGAATTAAAGGGAGTTTGCTTAGGGAAATAGAAACGGGAAGTCGCTTCAGACGATTAATCCTCCCGTGGCACTTCAGGTAATTAAATTAGCTTCGAACACACGACGGCTGCGCCGGTAGGCACTCATGCTAACCCCTAAGCTATGGTGACTCCCACGTATAGAGATTTGGGCATGTAATGAATGTGACTTTTGACAAGTACAACCAGATTGTTTTAAAATTCCTTTTAAAGGCGGCAACAGGGAATTCGACGTTTCTACTGCTTTCAATGTTGATATTCTGTCTCTTCTTCTTTCGTTCGCTTGAAATTTGTCTATATCTGCAATGTTGTCTTGTGTATACACACCACTGTCTTTTTTATTCCACTCAATGTTCCACATTTATCCTCCACTGTAGTTTCTCTAGACCAGAAGGTTTGCCTAGATTTGTTGAATGCGGGGCAGTCATGAAGTATGTGATTTGGTGCCTACGGCGCAAATCACGTGGGCATATGGCTGATTTGCCAATCTTGAATTTTGTATGCACGTGGTTGCATAATCGATGGTGTCCTCATTTAGGTTCAGAATAATTATTTGTTTTGTCTGTCAATTAAATAATAATGGTCTTGTTTTGATGTTGGCGTTTTTTGGACTGATTTGATGATTATATTTTTTTTGTTGGTGCTGTTTTTATTGTTTAGTGCACTGGTTCTCAACCGGTGGGGAATTCCCCCTTTCTAAAATTCATTTTATAAAGTAAGCAGACCCACAAATCACGTTTTATGTGGACGTCTAGACTTGTTTAGTATGTGCTATTAAATTTAGCTTCCATTATTACGTATACTGTGTAAGGGAGGATTTGTAGGTATGAAATATGAAATGACGTTCTGAAAATATAGTGAAGGGGGGCACGGGCCACATTTTTAGGTAGGAAATACGAAAGGAGGGGGGGGGGATGATGTTCTGAAAATATGGTGAAGGGGGCACGGGCCAAAAAAGGTTGAGAACCACTGGTGAATATATGGTGAAAATATGGTGAAACAAAGTGACACAGAAACGGCCAGTTTCAAACTTATCAAGAGCACTGAGGTTAGATTTTGTCGAAGAACGCGATCGTCTGGATCTATCGGTATTGCATCTGATGATGATGATGATGATGATGATGATGATGATGATGATGATGATGATGATGATGATGGTGATGATGATGATGATGATGATGATGATGATGATGATGATAAATAGGGAGCGCGAACGATTCCCATCCAAGACAGATAAAAGACATATCAAGTCTGTCCTAGTTGTTTCAGTGGTTATTTGTACACTAATTCAACATTTTTAATAGCAGATTACACAGATAATGAGAATTAATAAAGCAAATCGAAAACAGAACTCATTTGGTGAAAGTTGTGAAAACATACCTACACATATTTGGGTAGCAATGTAAACAACCATGGTGGAAAGACAGGGTTATTAAATACAAATAGAACAGGCAAAAGGTTGTTTTATGTCACTAGGAAATGTAGGGGAGTGATAGGAAATCAAATGTGGTGCAGAAGTTAGAGTATTTAACTCGCATGGGGCTCAAACTTACCCGAACAAAAGAAAAGAAGCGACACTGATTATTCGAATTATCCGTGGAGCACCTGGGCCGAGATGTCTATTGTTCTTTGATATGGCCCATGTAGGCTTGCCACCTGTGTGACAGTCCAGTAACACGATACGGATGAGAAAGGGGATTGGGGGAGGGGGGAGGGGGGAGTGAGGAGGACGACAAGAGCAATAACAAATCAATTGTGTCTCCCCCGATGTGTCTCCACCTTGCCGCGGTGGGGGAGCTTGCGTGTCCCATTGACCCCATCTGCTTGCCGATGGATGAAAACTACATATCGGACAGCTTATGGGTTAGGGACCAGACTAAGAGAGACACAACCTGCTGCTCTGCAGGTAGACTGAGGATAGCAGTCAATAGACTAAATCAGGTACACGAAGGCAGAAGACCTTGGTCCGGACAAAACTCTAAGGATCCCTGTCGAGGGCTCTGGCTGAACGCCTCTAAGCCCTCGGATCTGAGAGCCAGGCCGATACCCACCTACCGAAAAATAGGGGTTAGATTCTGAGCAAGCTACATGCTCAGGTCTGATACATGTTCAAAGGCTCTCAGCTGGGGGATATGAGGGATATCCGGATGAGAGGGCCTGGCCGTTTCTCGTTCACTGCTGCACGAAGGTAAGGTGCTGAGCCGGCAGCACATGTAGCCTACCTCGTGAGCGAGTACAAAATGTCAGAAAAGTGCCCCAGTCGAAGGAAATGGTTACGAAAACTGTCTGTATCTAACTCATAGAGAGTAGACAAAAGTGGAAGAACGTCTCAATGACGCGAAATGGAACGCACGGCGAGCGAACCTATTGCGTGGTCCGAAGTCAAAAGCAAAAGCTTACCGTGTGGATGTCGCTCGCAGTCTGACCGCTCTTGGTGTGTGCTTGAGCGATCAGTGGCAAGAGAGATGCCCAACGCATGGAAGTGAGGAACTAAAGCAGCCATGAGCAGGACGTGGCAACTCCTCGGGTGAGCCCAGTCTCAGAGCAATATGTGCCGGCTCTGCAATTATGGAAGCCTCCTTGGATAGCGAGGGAATGCCCATGGTCTGCCCCTGCCTTCCCTTGAGGGCCGACCGCGATATCGTTGATCGTCCTATCTTGACCAGCTGAGATGTGGGCGACATCATAACAGTCTAACGTGCCTCAAAACCAGAGGAAGGCTAACCTCATTAAAAAATGCCCGCCGGAAGTCGGAAGTGTCGTCCTACGGGTGGCAAACTAAAAATTGACACTACGCAATTACGTCCGAGTGAAATGTCTCGTCCGAATGTCTCTCGTGCTAGGAACAGCTCTGACTACATAGTTTCCGAATGCCGCTCTTGTTCGGAACAGCTCTGACTAGGTAGTTTTCCGAATGTCTGTCGTGCCTGGAACAGCTCTGACGGGCGCAACGACAAGCACATGTCCGAAAACTCGCTGAGTGGATACCGTCTGCAAACCTGTCTGGTTTGTGCGGGAATGACCCGGGGCAAACGAAATGACCAATATATTGAAGTGAGGATTTAAAGCAGCCATGAGCAGGACGTGACGATTCCCTCGGTAAACCCAGCACCAGGGCGCTATGTGTCGGCCCTGCAACTATGGAAGCAACCTTGGATGGCGGAAAATGCAATGGACTGTCCCTTCCTTCCTTTGAGGGAAGACCGTTGTCTTCGACCGTTCCAACTTGGCCACAAAAGTGAGAGTCTCCCAGGAATGCTACCTGGTCAAAAAAGCACGCTGTGGTCGGATGTGTTGGCCTACGGGTTTCGGCCCAAGGGCGCATAGCAGACACACCGCAATCACATCTGAAAAAACACTCCGGATGAACGAAAAGAAGAAGAAGAAATCAATTGTGTGAGCGAGTACCTCGGTATAAAGTATGGTGTATCCACGAATCTTTGCGAGTGAGTACCTGGGTATAAAGTATAGTGTATCCATGAATCTATACAAGTGTGTACCTCGGTATAAAGTATAGTGTATCCATGAATCTATACGAGTGAGTACCTCGGTATAAAGTATAGTGTATCCATGAATCTATACGAGTGAGTACCTCGGTATAAAGTATGGTGTATCCATTAATCTATACAAGTGAGTACCTCGGTATAAAGTATGGTATATCCATTAATCTATACGAGAGAGTAACTCGGTATAAAGTATGGAGTATCCATGAATCTATACGAGTGAGTACCTGGGTATAAAGTATAGTGTATCCATGAATTTATACGAGTGAGTACCTGGGTATAAAGGATGGTGTATCTATGAATCTATACAAGTGAGTACCTCGGTATAAAATATGGTGTATCCATGAATCTATACGAAGTGAGTACCAGGGTATAAAGGATGGTGTATCCATGAATCTTTGCGAGTGAGTACCTAGGTATAAAGTATGGTGTATCCATGAATCTATACGAGTGAGTACCTGGGTATAAAGTATAGTGTATCCATGAATCTATACGAGTGAGTACCTAGGTATAAAGGATGGTGTATCCATGAATGTATACGAGTGAGTACCTCGGTATAAAATATGGTGTATCCATGAATCAGTGCGAGGGAGTCATCATCATCATCATCATCATCATCATCATCATCATCATCATCATCATCATCATCACCATCATCATCATCACCATCATCATCAGCTTTCACTTTTGCCGTCAAGCGTCGTGGGAGGAATAATTGGCGCTCCAGTGCCCGATGGGTGGCATTGCATAGTGTCTGTCATTCTGTGTGATTGTACAGTGTCTCTGATGTCGTCAATCCATTCTCTTCTCTGGCGTCCTCTTGCTCTCGTAGCAGATGATCTTTGATGTTGGGCCAGTGATGGTAGTTGATGGTGTTGCATTCTAACGAGACAGCCAAACCACTCGATCTTCTGTCTTTCAATAAATGTGGCACAAGGTGTTGATCCCACTGTCTATCCGATAACATTTCGTATACTGTACCTCGATATAAAATTTGGAATATCAATGATCCTACGGTAGCGTAATGGCTGGACACTGGCTTGTCGACCTGAAGATCATTAGTTCAATCAAATAAAAGCGGCCGGTGTGACATTGACCACATCACACACCGAGTGTTGATTGGTCTATAAACAGTTGGATCTAGCACTAAATGCCCAACGCTTCTTAAATCTCGTAACAGGGTCCTTTACTTACTTATAACATAATTGGACCATTTGCCATCTTACACGACTACCGGTGTCGTGGTTCAGCTCTTGTCTCGACCATACCAAGTGGCCAAGCCATCCAGGTATTTACTTCTCTGTCTCCCTCTTGTTCTCTCTCTCTCTCTCGCGCTCTCTCTCTCTCTCTCTCTCTCGCTCTCTCTCCCCTCCCCCCCCCCCCCAATCTTGCCAGTTGTCACCAAGTTCTCCAATTTATTTCTTCTCATAACGTGTTCAACGAATTGTGGCTGTCTGCGTCTAATTTCTCTAATCAGTTTACGGTTTTCATTTGTTTCTTGTAGGACTTGGTCATTGGTTTTTCTATCTGTCCATGGTATTCTTTGCATTTTCTCAAACACCACACCTCCACAGCCATTAGATGTTTTTCAGCTTGTCTGCTCATTGGTCACGCTTTACATTCATGCAAAAGTATAGGTTCTATGTTGCACTACAACACTCTTTTTCTCATTGCAAATGACATCTTTTTATTGGTTAGTATGTTTTCCATAAATCGGAAAGATTTGCGGAAAGAGAGATAGAGGAAGACATCATGAGAAGATTGTTGACAGTCTTGTGCCATGGCAAGGAAGAGAGTCGACACACGAATTGATTCACGCCATCGGAGATCGCAATTTGTGGAGAGGCATGATTGCCCACGCCAGCCGACAAGCCACAGCATGATAATGCTGTTTTACATCTTGCATGACGATTTTTGTTCTAATCTCTTCAAGGCATCTCCCATCAAATGTTATGACTGTTCCGAGATAATTCACCGATTCACTTATTGAAGATTATTCCCATTTACTTGTATATTAATTACATCGTGATATTTCCTTCTTCCTAGTGATCACCATAATCTGTGTCTTCTTAAAATTTAATTCCAGCCCTAGTTATTCACTGTGTGCAACAACCGCATCTACTACATGTTACAGATCCTGCTCATTGTCTGCAATCAAAACTATCATCCGCACATCTAATGTTATTGATGTTACACCCCCCCCCCCCCACCCAATGGTGATTCCTTTCATATTTTCTACATATTTTCACACCATTGGAGTAGCAACGTGTCATAAACAACGCGTGAGGGCCTCAGATTCCCTATTTTGGGCAGTTGCGTAAGTCTGGCCATGGCCTAGCCTGCCATTTAATTAATGTTAGCACACCCGGATTTATCCTCTGCCTGAGGCAGAAAAAAGCCATACCTTTGTTGATATTCCGATTAGACGCTGAGCACCTGGGCCATGATGCCTATTATTCTTTGAATTGCCCCATATGGGCTTGCCGTCTGTATCACAATCCAGCAGTCTACCCGTGACCTCCAGCTGACACTATTATTTACAATTTGTTGCTAAGGTTGTGTCGCTTTCAATTCAGACAACTCTTGCCTGTTTGTTGTTATTGCATCAATTGACCAGTCAGCGCTTTACTTTTTGTTCTTCGGACATCTGCTGACCAATGGTCGTCATGAAATGGCAAACCCCACCCATAACAAGATGTAGACAATGGATTGGGCCTAGAGATTCAAGCGTGGGTATCTGTGTATATTAGTTGACGAAAAGCCCTTGGTCTGTCAGAAGATTAATTCTACCACCTAGAGAAGTCGTCTGTCTTGTACTGAATACTTTTTTTCAGAGTCGTCAAGTGCGTGAAATTTCTGTGTGATTTTGATTTTCATACTTCGTTTGGATTATCAGCCAAAGTCACCATGGATGGTAAGTATTACCATTTACATACTCACCATGTTTGTATGTATGCTTTGATCCCTTGTCTACTTTATGTTGCATTTTGTAGCCTGAATTTCCTTCTTTATTATGTTTGTCTTGTTTATGATTTTGAGATCTTACTTGTTTATTTTCTCTCAAATTATTACTTCTACAAGTTGAATTAGCATATTAGTGTGCAAATCCAGGAGTACGTACATCTTTTGCGTCTAATGGTATGTATTGCTTACTCTCATTTCTACCTCTTTCCTGAACCTACTATGAGTGTCGATCATTACCCAAAAGTGTTTATTTGATAACCTAGATAGACCGTTTATAGTCAAACCTGTGGGCCATCGGAGTTTCATTTACACTTAATCTTCTGTTGTCTAGTGTGTCCACCAGTTTTCAATTTGTTCTCCCCATGTCTTCTATGAGTGCCAATTAATACATGCGAATATATTGTCTATAACTATCTGTAGATCTTCGGGGTATTAAACAGCTTTACATTTGACAGTTTTCTAGTGTGTCCACTCATTTGTATTTGTTCTCTCTGTGTCTTCTATAAGTGCCAATTAATACATGCGAATATAGTGTCTATAACTATCTGTAGATCTTCGGGGTATTACACAGCTTTACATTTGACAGTTTTCTAGTGTGTCCACTCATTTGTATTTGTTCTCTGTGTGTCTTCTATAAGTGCCCATTAATACATGTGAATATTTACATATTTCCGCTCGCTTGTTTTGAGCTCAAGCGTAGTCCACTCTGGACTGATTTTTTTTTCCACTGGGTTAGATATCCCTATTACTAGTGCCCCTTGCCATTAGGCGAACTCACTCCGACTTCTTAGGTACTTGTAATTTACGTCCCCAAGTCAAGGACGAGAAGACAACATTTTAGTCAAACTACTTTGTGTAAGGGTTAAACTCGCTACTACGGCATCAGCACACCGGCAGTTTTAAGAAAGAGCGCTCTTATCCATTCGACCGTACCAACCTCCCGTGAATATAGTGTCTATAACTATATATAGTGTATAGTGTGTATGTAACTATATATAGCGTGTAGTGTGTCTATAACTATATATAGTGTTTACTGTGTCTATAACTATATATAGTGTGTAGTGTCTATAACTATATATAGTGTGTCTATAACTATATATAGTGTTTACTGTGTCTATAACTATATATAGTGTGTAGTGTCTATGACTATATATAGCGTGTAGTGTATATGTAACTATATATAGTGTGTCTATAACTATATATAGTGTTTACTGTGTCTATAACTATATATAGTGTGTAGTGTCTATAACTATATATGGTGTGTAGTGTGCATGTAACTATATATGGTGTCTATAGCTATATATAGTGTGTAGTGTGTCTATAACTATATATAGTGTTTACTGTGTCTATAACTGTATATAGTGTTTACTGTGTCTATAACTATATATAGTGTTTACTGTGTCTATAACTATATATAGTGTTTACTGTGTCTATAACTATATATAGTGTTTACTGTGTCTATAACTATATATAGTGTGTAGTGTGTCTATAACTATATATAGTGTGTAGTGTGTCTATAACTATATATAGTGTGTAGTGTGTCTATAACTATATATAGTGTGTAGTGTGCATGTAACTATATATGGTGTTTATAACTATATATAGTGTGTAGTGTGCATGTAACTATATATAGAGTGTAGTGTGTCTATAACTATATATAGTGTGTAGTGTGTCTATAACTATATATAGTGTGTAGTGTGCATGTAACTATATATGGTGTCTATAACTATATATAGTGTGTAGTGTGTCTATAACTATATATAGTGTGTAGTGTGCATGTACCTATATATGGTGTCTATAACTATATATATATAGTGTGTAGTGTGTCTATAACTATATATAGTGTGTTGTGTGCATGTAACTATATATGGTGTCTATAACTATATATAGTGTGTAGTGTGCATGTAACTATATATAGTGTGTAGTGTGTCTATAACTATATATAGTGTGTAGTGTGTCTATAACTAGATATAGTGTGTAGTGTGCATGTAACTATATATGGTGTCTATAACTATATATAGTGTGTAGTGTGTCTATAACTATATATAGTGTGTAGTGTGCATGTAACTATATATGGTGTTTATAACTATATATAGTGTGTAGTGTGTCTATAACTATATATAGTGTGTAGTGTGCATGTAACTATATATAGTGTGTAGTGTGTCTATAACTATATATAGTGTGTAGTGTGTCTATAACTAGATATAGTGTGTAGTGTGCATGTAACTATATATGGTGTCTATAACTATATATAGTGTGTAGTGTGTCTATAACTATATATAGTGTGTAGTGTGCATGTAACTATATATAGCGTGTAGTGTGTCTATAACTATATATAGTGTGTAGTGTGCATGTAACTATATATAGTGTCTATAACTATATATAGCGTGTAGTGTGTCTATAACTATATATAGTGTGTCCTCTCGTCTAGTGTGTCCTCTCATTTCTGTTTGTTCTCCCCATGTCTTCTATGAGTGCCCATTAATACATGTCAATATAGTCAATACTGTCATATATATAGGATGGCCTGGGTGCCATGCAGCTTTACATGTCTGGTGTGTCCGCTGATTTACACTTCTTTCCTATGTTTTCTATGCGTGCAAATCAATACCACACGAACGTATCTAGGAGGGTGTATTCGTGACTGCATTCATTTTCCAATAAAGACCCGCGGATCAGTCTTTGCAATGTAAACAATTGACAGAACGTATATGAATTGTCTGGGAAGTTAGGGTCATAAAACAGGGAACTGTGCACCACATCACACAGGTCGTGGCTTAGAATATATGAAGGACTAACAATTTACTCACTTAAACTGGCAAGTTAAACGGTTGTTGGAAGTTGAGGACATAGTTCACAGCCTTGTGGATGTGGAACATAAGGGAAAACTACCACATTATATTTGATTCGATTATTCCATGGCACGGAAGGGAGTCAACACATGAAATGATCCATGACGTCGGAGATGGTAATTTGTGGAGAGGCAGGATAATCCACGCCAGCCGGCAAGGCACTGGATGATGATGATGATGATGATGATGATGATGATGATGATGATGATGATGATGATGATGATGATGATGATGATGATGATACCAATACCCCTACCCCGTTCATCATCAAAGAGAAGTTATATTAAGGTCCATCGCCTGGCTCAGATTAATAATCCCGTGACGGAGTCAGCCACAAACAGAATATTAATGTGAAGATGATTGTTGTCCAATGAGGGTAATGGTTGGTCACCACATTATACTACCCAGGACACTCACAATGGAAGTCGACGACAAATAATCTCCACGGACAAAAATTACATACCAACCCACAAATCAGAATCAACAATGCAAACATTTGAAAATGTCTTGAACTTTGATTATCTTGGCTCCATAGTCAACAACCATGGAGACTTCTCAGAGATTAAACTGTATTAACTGATGAAGTACCATGGGACGATAAATTGTCTTATTCAAACTTCCTGTAACTGCCATGGACTTATAAATCAAACTATAGTTAAAGTATCAATACAATAGTTTACCTTGATAACCTCTTGTAATTGATATATAATACAACATGTCTGCTACCGTATTAACAACTTTTAAGTCATAACTGTGAACCACTCTTACTCCCATTTTAAACCATCCGTGTTTGTTTGGTCCAAACATACCTTTTGTTTGGCGCTGAATCTGGTAAGAGCCTATAGAACAAAGTCACATTCTGGGAACATGTATCTTTCCCGCAGCAACAAAATACAGTCATTTGTGTTCTAATGTTTATGGACCACCGAGTAAACAAGAAACAACACTGCAGATATAAACACATTTCAAATGAGCGAAAACAGAAGAGGCAGAAACATTCTTAAAATATCGCGGACCAAGAATAAGAAACATACTGAATTTCTACAGGATCTAACACCGACGGGAACTGGCTCATGTTTCAGAACTGAAATACTGTGACCATATTAATCATAGATGGTCGTGTCGGCCGAGAGGTTTATCACGATCACGTGTAACTTCTTCTTCTTCTTCTTCTTCTTCTTCTTCTTCTTCTTCTTCTTCTTCTTCTTCTTCTTCTTCTTCTTCTTCTTCTTCTTCTTCTTCTTCTTCTTCGCAATATTATTATTATTATTATTATTATTATTATTATTATTATTATTATTATTATTATTATTATTATTATTATTATTATTATTATTATATCATTCTTCCAGCACGTATAAACTTGCAAGCCTCGTTCGGAGAGAAAACCAAACCTCTTTACCCATTACTCCAGCCGTGGGGAATGCCGTCTGACGACTGTCGTTCAGGTAAAACACGTCCTCACTGTCTGTCTGTCTGTCTGTCTGCGTGCCTGGATGGCTGTATGTCTGCCAGGCTGTCTATCTGCCTGGCTGTCTATCTCTTGGGGAATGCCGTCTGTCGTTCAAGTAAAACACATCTTCACTGTCTGTCTGTCTGTCTGTCTGTCTGTCTGTCTGTCTGTCTGTCTGTCTGTCTGTCTGCCTGGGCGTCTGTCTGTCTGCCTGGGTGTCTATCTGTCTGCCTGGATGTCCGTCTGTCTGCTGTCCGTCTGTCTGGCTGTCCGTCTATCTGATCTGCATTAACACTTTCCTTAAAAAGCACACACACATGCACAAGCTCGCCTTTCATATCTAGCAGAACAATTGTCACTGATTGCTGTTTGATCTATCCGTCCAGGCCTTACATATATTTGTCTTTATGTTTGTCCTTTCTGCCTGTATGTTTTTCTGTCTTCTTTACGTTCTTCTTCTTCCTCTTCTTCTTCTCTGCAGGCTCTGCTTTTCATCTCTTCTTCCCTCTCCACTCTCGCCCACTATCTTCCACCCCTCTCCTCTTTTTCCCCTACCCTTCCCTTTCCCTAATCCTTGTCATTTTATTCTCTTCCTTTTCACACCGTCTTTTTTTTCCACCTTTTATTTAATCCAGCTTCAACTTTGTCTGCCGATTTTTCTTTCTGTTCTTCTCCTTCTCGTCTCCTTCTCTTCGCCCTTTTTTTCTTTCTTTCTTTCTTTCTTTCTTTCTTTCTTTCTTTCTTTCTTTCTTTCTTTCTTTCTTTCTTTCTTTATTTCTTTCTTTCTTTCTTTCTTTCTGTCTTTATTTCTGCCTGTCTGTCTGTCTGTCTGTCTGTCTGTCTGTCTGTCTGTCTGGCTGGGTGGCTGTCTGTCTGTCTGAATGCCTGGCTGTCTGTCTGTCTGTCTGTCTGTCTGTCTGGTTGGCTGTCTGTCTGTCTGTCTGTCTGTCTGTCTGTCTGGCTGGCTGGCTGGCTGGCTGGCTGTCTGAATTCCTGGCTGTCTGTCTGTCTGCCTGGCTGGCTGTCTGTCTGCCTGGCTGGTTGCCTGGCTGGCTGTCTGTCTGCCTGGCTTGCTGTCTGTCTGCCTGGCTGTCTATTTGTCTGGCTGTCTATCTGCCTGGCTGTCTATGTGCCTGGCTGTCTATCTCTTGGGGAATGCCGTCTGACGACTGTCGTTCAGGTAAGACACATCCTCACCGTCTGTCTGTCTGTCTGTCTGTCTGTTTGTCTGTCTGTCTGGCTGTCTGTCTGTCTGTCTGTCTATCTGCCTGGCTGTCTGTCTGGCTGTCTCTGTCTATCTACCTGGATGTCCGTCTGTCTGCTGTCCGTCTGTCTGGCTGTCTGTCTTACCTGATCTGCATTAACACTTTCCTCAAAAAGCACACACACATGCACAAGCTCGCCTTTCATATCTAGCAGAACAATTGTCACTGATTGCTGTTTGATCTATCCGTCCAGGCCTTACATATATCTGTCTTTATGTATGTCCTTTCTGCCTGTATGTTTTTCTGTCTTCTTTACGTTCTTCTTCTTCCTCTTCTTCTTCTCTGCAGGCTCTGCTTTTTATCTCTTCTTCCCTCTCCACTCTCTCCCACTATCTTCCACCCCTCTCCTCTTTTTCCCCTACCCTTCCCATTCCCTAATCCGTGTCATCTCATCCTCTTCCTTTTCACCCCGTCTTTCTTTTCCACCTTTTATTTAATCCAGCTTCAACTTTGTCTGCCGATTTTTCTTTCTGTTCTTCTCCTTCTCGTCTCCTTCTCTTCGCCCTTTCTTTCTTTCTTTCTTTCTTTCTTTTTTTCTTTCTTTCTTTCTTTCTTTCTTTCTTTCTGTCTTTATTTCTGCCTGCCTGCCTGTCTGTCTGTTTGTCTGTTTGGCTGGCTGGCTGTCTATCTGAATGCCTGGCTGTCTGTCTGTCTGCCTGGCTGGCTGTCTGTCTGCCTGGCTGGTTGCCTGGCTGTCTATCTGCCTGGCTGTCTATCTGCCTGGCTGTCTATCTCTTGGGGAATGTCGTCTGACGACTGTCGTTCAGGTAAGACACATCCTCACCGTCTGTCTGTCTGTCTGTCTGTCTGTCTGTCTGTCTGGCTGTCTGTCTGGCTGTCTGTCTGGCTGTCTGGCTGTCTATCTACCTGGCTGTCTATCTACCTGGATGTCCGTCTGTCTGCTGTCCGTGTGTCTGGCTGTCTGTCTATCTGATCTGCATTAACACTTTCCTTAAAACGCACACACGCATGCACGAGCTCGCCTTTCATATCTAGCAGAACAATTGTCAGTGATTTCTGATTTGATCTATCCGTCCAGGCCTTACATATATCTGTCTTTATGTTTGTCCTTTCAGCCTGTCTTTTTTTTTTTTTTTTGGTCTTCTTTACGTTCTTGTTCTTCCTCTTCTTCTCTCCATGCTCTGCTTTTCATCTCTTCTTCCCTCTCCACTCTCTCCCACTATCTTCCATCCCTCTCCTCTTTCTCCCCTACCCTTCCCATTCCCCAATGCGTGTCATCTCATCCTCTTCCTTTCCACCCCGTCTTTCTTTTCCACCTCTTATTTAATCCCGCTTTAACTTTGTCTGCCGATTTTTTCCTTCTGTTATTCTCCTTCTTTCTTTCTTTCTTTCTTTCTTTCTTTCTTTCTTTCTTTCTTTCTTTCTTTCTTTCTTTCTTTCTTTCTTTCTTTCTTTCGTTCTTTTCTGTCTGTCTGTCTGTCTGTCTGTCTGTCTGTCTGTCTGTCTGTCCACGAGCATAATTTCATTACATCCAGGACATATTCTGATTCAACAACATATATTTCAAATGTGAAATATCGACTGTTTTAGTGCATCGTCGATGACTGTGACTGTGACTCCTGCTTCTTCTTCTGTTGTTGTTGTTGTTGTTTTTGTTGTTGTTGTTGTTGTTCTTCTTCTTCTTCTTCTTCTTCTTCTTCTTCTTCTTCTTCTTCTTCTTCTTCTTCTTCTTCTTCTTCTTCTTCTTCTTCTTCTTCTTCTTCTTCTTCTTCTTCGCCTCCTCCTCCTCCCCCAACCTTCACCCGCCTCCTTGTTCTTCTTCATCATCGGTTCGCCGTCTCCTCTTGCCATCTCTCCTACTACTTTCTCAATTCATGTTTATTCTCCTCCCTCCCTCTACCCCTTCTCTTTACCTCTACATGTTATTATTATTATTATTATTATTATTATTATTATTATTATTATCATCATCATCATTCTTGCAGCGGATGCCTCAGTCGGAGAGAAACCCAATCGTATCCCTCATTGTCCTTTACTCCAGCCCTGGGGATCACCGTCAACAGATTCTCAACCAGGTAAGAAATATTTCTCTGTTACCCTTCCCTATATTCCCTCAGGACCAATAAAAGGTAAACGGAAATTAGACCTCATAGAGCATCCTAGCGGATATGATGTTATTAAACATTTGCCTCAATTCCCAGGTCAACCCAACCAAAAATGTGTACAAGGAAATGTTTTGGGAAGTAAACAAGCCGGTGTGATATTGACTATATAAATGATCGAGTGTCGACTGGTGTATGCGACTAGCACTAGCACTGTTTAATGAATACTCCTCACGCAGTGTGAATGGGTCTTTACTTTAATTTTCTTTATGTATAAATATTGAAATAATTTACTTATTACCTGTTTTTTCTCATGTTTAGTTTAGGATTAGTCTCTCCGTGAGTATTATTACTGTCTCTAATGTTATAGTTTAGCTCATGTTTCTTTCATGCCTGTGTTATTCAAAACATAATTGATTCTTATGATTCACAACTTTATAGAAGATAATTTTATAGAAAGTGTACCCAGGGGAAAAAACGAAATAAAAGTATCGAACTTAAATGGTCACAAACAGGGAGGGTCCTACCGTTGTTTAAGTTAAGACTTTTATCAGAACAAGAATACAAAGAAGTAGAACGGATAAGGAAACAAGTTATACATGAGTTCAGCAGAGACTCCTAATGTGCTATGAAAGTAAAGGTTAAAAAAATAATCGAGATTCTCTTTAATGGTACCCATTTTAAGTTAGGTTGCAGTGCCGTGATGTCAGCTTGACATGAGACCCAGGTCAGTTTTAATTTTAACTGTTACAACAGTTTTAACCGGTATAGTGCCATGGGATGATTAATCGTATTTAGCAGAGTTCCCGTATCTGCTACCATATTATTATTACCAACTTGTAAGTCATAACGGTGACACACCCCTACTTCCCATTTTCTGACATCATTTTTGTTTGGTCTACTATTTGTTTGGCATTGAATCTGGTATAAATTCGAAACTACCCTGATACGGATTGAACCTAATGCCACCGGTACAACAGGCCACTGAGGCTTCCTACAGACAATGCACTCATTTTTTGACTAGGCTACTTTCCATTGTGTTAATTTATGAACAGTTAAAGATGGTTCTGATGGCAGACACTGCTGTTCTGAATTGAGAGACTATGTGATGCCCATGTAACATGATCCCTCTCTCGCCCTGCCTGGTTTACTCCACCAGAGGAAAGCTAACACTAACACGTCTGGAAGACAAGCTGTAGAAGCTGCCGAATCAGCAAATTAATGCTCTAACTGTCCGCCTGTCAGATCTGCGATCCTAGACCAGTTTCTGACCAAGGCTTAGGGCCTGGTCTGCCCTGCCATGACATTTAGTCTTAAGGTTGCATTGCCTCGTACTAGGGTAAGGATTGTACCCTCCCAGTTTTGCATTCCTCTGCCTAAAGCCGTTGGCACAATATGGGGTGTTGGGTTTGATGAGTGCCACCCAACATTTGGAGCTAACAGAATGCAGGTAGTACCATCTACTGGCATATGGTAGCTCAGTCATATCTAAGACCAGGCTAAAATTAGGGTATTACAAGGTCATAATTTAGCACAGCACAAAAGGACAGGCTGGGATTAGGTTTAGTTGCTGTGGAACTACAAACAGAACTAAATCGCATAAGCACTTGGTGTGTGGAATCTGGGGCAACGGTCAACCCAATGAAGGCAGCAGTGACATGGTTCTCTTTGAATAACCATATTGTCAACACTCTACACCAATGGTAAATCTGGATTCAGAGATGGTGGAAAGAATGCAGGCAATAAACTACCTGGGGATATGTTTTGATCGAAGTCTTGCTTATCATGAGCACATAGACCAGATGATAACAAAGGCCAAGCGAGGTTTGGCTGCGATGCTGGTGATGGCTGCGGCAAACTGTGAGCAGCGCCATCTGTCTCCTTTACGAGGGTCTGGTCCTTTCTGTTTTGGAGTATGTTATGGCGATCCTGACTATCAGCCGTAAGCAGATGGAAAGGATGAAAAGGATACAAAATGGAGCTATGTGTATTATTCTTGGATGTACAAGAGATACAGCATGCATGGCAATGCGGTACCTTCTTGATTTTCCAACCATTGAGGATAGAATACAAATTTGCAGAGCACGTACCTACCTGAGAATCAACACAAACACACAACATCCACGGCAAAGTGAAATTAAGAAGGTAAAGGGCAGCAGGTTGAAAAGAGCAGAGTCGTGGATGGGTCAAGCCGAAGACATTCTTCACAAGGTGTGTTCACTTGAGGACTTAGAACCTGGCGAGGAGTGGGTACGAATGCCAACAGATTTCTGTACGTCCTTTTCAGTTTGCATCGAACTAGACAGAAAATGCAGACAAGAAATCTGGCTGCTGTGGAAGCGGAAGTACAGGCATTGATTTTCGAGAATTCTCTGGAGAGCGTTGCTGTCATTTACACAGATGGGTCGGTCGTTCGACAAGTGAGAAGTTCATGGGCTTTTACAGCCCATATCGGAGGGAGAATTGTGAAGGAAGATTCTGGTGCTTTTGCTTTGACCACAAGTAGCCTGACTATGGAAGTCATGCCAGTAAGTAAAGCAATAACATGTTTCGAGACACAGACATTCACTAGGGCATGTTTTCTTAGTGACTCAATGAACATGCTCAAGAAGATAGAGATGGGTTGGGTTCGAAGAGAGTGGCTGCTGTCACTGGAGCGTTCTCGGCTGGCAAAGATTAATTTCACTTTCGAGCCAGGACTTGTGGGTGTACGAGGAAATGAGTGGGCTGACAAGCTTGCAGGTAAGGTTACTGTGGAAGGCGGACGATCCATGGACCAGGCTGACATTCTGAATGCTCACCGAGAAGTAAGACTTGCGAGATCCATGGTGAGACTGCGTGAACAGAAAATTAAAAGAGGTGTGGCCAAGCAAGAAACTACGCGGGAAGCCAAAGTTTTTTCACATCACTCTTTACTTTCATTGGAGAAATCTTCTCTCATGTTACTTTACAATCATTTGAGAAGTTTTCTCTTGTCTTTCTTTACTATCATTGGATACGTTTTGACACATTTCACTTTACTATCATTGGATGGTTTGTCACATTTCTCTGTACTATCATTGTAGAAGTTTTCTCATGTCTCTCTTTGCTACCATTGGAGACATTTTCTCTCATCTCTCTATACCATTATGGGAGGTTTTCTCTCTCATCTCTTTAACATCATGGGAGACATTTGCTCTCATCTTTCTATACCATTATTGGAGGTTATCTCTCACATCTCTTTAGCATCATTGGAGACATTTTCTATCATCTCTCTATACTATTATGGGAGGTTTTCTCTCACATCTCTTTAACATCATTGGAGACATTTTCTCTCATCTCTCTATACCATTATGGGAGGTTTTCTCTCACATCTCTTTAACATCATTGGAGACATTTTCTTTCATCTCTCTATACCATTATTGGAGGTTTTCTCTCACATCTCTTTAACATCATTGGAGACATTTTCACTCATCTCTCACTATACCATTATTGGAGGTTTTCTCTCACATCTCTTTAACATCATTGGAGAAATTTTCTCTCTTCATTCTATACCATTATTGGAGGTTTTCTCTCACATCTCTTTAACATCATGGGAGACATTTGCTCTCATCTCTGAAACAGTTTTTAGTTTTTAGTTTTAGTTTTAGTCGATGGATCAACACCATGGCACACGGTTGTAACCCATAAGTGCTCCGTTCTCCTCCTTATTCAAACCTGAGTTTGAGAAACTCAGCTCAGTGCACGAACTCCATAGCACCGGCGAGGATCCTGAAATACTTTGGGTAGATTTTTAATTCGAAATTTTGCCCGGGCAGCGCCGTTAGGCTACTCTTTTTCGATTTCCAACTGCCAAGGGATTTTTTACTTGGGCAGCAATACACACGGACGTCTGATCTCACTACCCAGAGACCAGGGGAAATTTTATTACTAGAAGTCCAAGTGAAAAAATCCCGGTCCTCACCGGAGCTTGAACCCGGGACCTCCAGCACTCAAGGCGGACACCATACCTCGAGACCACGCAGTTCCCTTGTCATCATTGAAACAGTTTTCTCACATTTCTCTTTACTACTATTTGAGAAGTTTTGTTTCTCACAAAGAACTTCTTGAGCAATGACACTACTTGAGTGTGTTTTTATAAAGCAGGTTTAAGTAAGTTCCTACTGTTCTTTATTCGACAGGTGTAGAGGACTCTGACAGAATCCCCACTCCCAGCTGGATCACTGACCTCATGGGCCTGTCTTGGAAGAAACTGTTAGGGATACCAATAGAGCCAACAGCAAGGGAGACCACAGTTCCTGCAGATGTGGAGAAAGAGTTTGCTTCCCTTGAAAAAGAGATTTATCTTCATCTCAGTACATTTAATCCTGGAGATCTTGAGAAGGTTAGAACTAATTATTTTTTAACCTCATAAACTGACAAAGTGACCCACTGAGGAGTGGTGACTGGGAGGTTGGAATGTCCACTTCACACATCATGTGATGTGTATGTATATAAACATCAGGTAAATTGTGTGGAAGATGAGATAAATCATGACCTGGAGAGAATGCTGTAGCAGGACATCTGCCTGGCATTTAGCACTCAAGAGAAAAGGCCAGACAGACACATAATCATATTGCAACTGGTACCAGTAAAGTTGGAAGTCATTACTGGTTGTTGGAGGTGGGGACGGAACATGTATGGAAATGTCCATAGTGCTGTGATGTCTGTTCTTGACTCAGTGTAATTGAACTTCTTTAAAGACTAGGGTTTCTTAACAATACCCTACCAGAAAGGGTTACGAATGCACTTCATAATCCCGCGTACCGTGATTGCTGCAGGCGATTTGGTAGCAGACTGCCTTGCGATGGTTTCCATGCAATGTTATGAGTGCCGGTCGTTGAGAAAACTATGGTAAACTACTGAACGTAAACTTGCCCAAGAATCACAAACAGCCAAGACATACTGGAGTTGACTGCCATGTCCTGTGAAGGATATGCAATTAACTTTTTTTAAGGCTCAGGTTTCGTAAGAATACCATATCCTTTACACCATGAAAACTCTCTTAAAACACACTAGCAAAGGTACATCATCTGTCCTTTATCCCCTCTATTGCAGCATAGATTTTCAGGCAACTCACGCCAAGTTCTATCTTTTGCTATCTCCATCAGTTCCTTTCATGTCTTTTTAAATTTCTTCTACCACCTGTACTGCCTTTTCCAATTCACATAGTTCTAATATTCCAAGTGCCCATTCTGGTGATTTCTCAAGGTGAAAGGGAAGAAGTCAGCTGTCCAGACTTCATACGACTTGTTCCACATTGCACCATACCTCTTCTAACACTAAGAGCAACAAATCATGGGGTTGACTGCCACATCCTGTAAAGGATATGCAGTTAACTTAATACTTGTTTGCACTTTCCACATACATCTTTCTCTGCTTCTTCTGCCTTTCTTCTCTAGTATTTTCCCCACATTAGGCTACTTTCCCTATTCTACCTTTTCTTTTCATATACTCCAAAAGGGAGTCTCTGTGGCGAAGTGGTCAAGCCGTTTGACTCGTGCTCCGAAGGTTGTGGGTTCGATTCCAGGCCGCACCATTCGGTTTACGAGTTAAATGTTTCGGAGACTCCTGTGGGTCGTCGCTAAAAGCTACGGAGTTCGTGCTTTGTGCGACGCTTTCCGTGCTGCGGAAAGAGACAGAGCCATATGGGATAAAACCCGGTGCAATGAAGTCGACCCTGTCGACTTTTAATCGACTTTTTTATACTCCAAAAGTGTCATTGGTCTTTACCTTGGGAGTTTGTTGAGTAATTTTGTAACACCTGCAGCTGTCAGTACAGCTGCATGTCTTTCCTTGTCCATCAATGATATTCTCAACTTTCTTCTAGAGAAAACTACATCACCACCACCTCCAGTTTCTTCATCATTTCATTTCTCATTGTACCTCACTCACATCCATATAGAAGAGCAGGTCACACTCAGCCTCTAAGTTAGTGGATTTATGTACTTGTCATGCTATTTTTGATGATGTTACTAATGTTTACAAAAGAATCTTTGAATATAACAGTTATTTTCTGTATCTGGTGTCACACCTTTGTTGTTCATGTTTGTAAAAGAATCTTTGTATAAGGCAGTTATTTGTTTGTAACTGGTGTCACATATTTGTTGTTCTTGTTTGTAAAAGAATCTTTGAATCTGGCAGTTATTTTCTGTATCTGGTGTCACATCTTCACTGTGTACTAAGGAAATCAGACACAATTTTGTTTTAGGTACAATGTGTGTATATATACAAGTATATATATATATATACACACACACACACATACGCAAGCACACACACTCGCACACACACACGCACGCACACACACGCATGCACACACAGACACACACACACACTACTATGTTTCCCGCAAGAAGACTATCAGTTTACAGTAATCTGTTGTGTTCTTGCAGTGTTCCAGTTTTCAGATATTTTTCTATTGTCTTGTGTATCCTCTAATATCTACTTATTTCTCACTATCCAGAATCTTCGCTAATTAGTTCTAGACAGTAATTATCTAGTCAATAATTAATCTGTTAGTTTAAATACTAATTGTTAACTATTCATCAGTTAGTTACTATTTAGTTTCACCTTTGTCTGTTTCCAATGATCACTCAGGTTCCACATCTATTTGAGAAGTATCATGGTTACCCAGCTCTGCTGCCAAGAATCTATGACCTGCAGGCAGCTATAGGCTTGGTGTTCTTTAACCCTGACTCAAGGGATGTATCTGGGATTGTTTCTGGGAGAAGGGGTCCGACACCCACCACATCTTACACTGAGACTGTTACTAGAACAAAAGATCCGCCGCATGCTACGAATATCCCTTTGATTGTTTCTGAGACAAGAGATCCAATACGTGCTTCAACTTATGCTGAGATTGTTTCTGGGAGAAACAATCCCACACTTGCTACAACTTCCCCTGAGATTGTTTCTACAACAACAGATCAAACACCTGCTACATCTTTCCAAGAGATTGTTTATGGGACAAGATATCAAACACATGATACATATGTTCCTGAGATGTTTTGTGCAACGCAAGATACTAAACATCCTACATCTATTTATGAGATTGTTTATGGAGCAAGTGACCCAGCCATGTCTACACCTTACCCTGTTTATGAAACAAGAGATCCAGCCATGTCTACACCTTACCCTGTTTATGAAACAAGAGATTCAGCCATGTCTACACCTTACCCTGTTCATGGAACAAGTGATCCAGCCATGTCTACACCTTACCCTGTTTATGAAACAAGTGATCCAGCCATGTCTACACCTTACCCTGGTTATGAAACAAGTGATCCAGCCATGTCTACACCTTACCCTGTTTATGGAACAAGTGATCCAGCCATGTCTACACCTTACCCTGGTTATGGAACAAGTGATCCAGCCATGTCTACACCTTACCCTGGTTATGGAACAAGTGATCCAGCCATGTCTACACCTTACCCTGGTTATGGAACAAGTGATCCAGCCATGTCTACACCTTACCCTGGTTATGGAACAAGTGATCCAGCCATGTCTACACCTTACCCTGGTTATGGAACAAGTGATCCAGCGATGTCTACACCTTACCCTGGTTATGGAACAAGTGATCCAGCCATGTCTACACCTTACCCTGTTTATGAAACAAGAGATCCAGCCATGTCTACACCTTACCCAGGTTATGGAACAAGTGATACAGCCATGTCTATACCTTACCCTGTTTATGGAACAAGTGATCCAGCCATGTCTACACCTAACCCTGCTTATGGAACAAGTGATCCAGCCATGTCTACACCTTACCCTGGTTATGGAACAAGTGATCCAGCCATGTCTACACCTTACCCTGGTTATGGAACAAGTGATCCAATCTGTACTGTATCTTTCCCTGAGATTGGAAACATTGGTACGACTTCACAAGCAACATCACAATGCCAAGAGCATAAGTTCAAGTCTCACAAACCACTGGTGCCAGATTTGCCACTCATTGCTGTATATTCCCCACCCAGTCCTCCTTGTACTTTATCTGAGATCCTGTGTACATCAACAGAGAACCTGTGTACATCAACAGAGAACATCTGTGCATCAAACGAGAACCTGTCTACATCAACAGTGAACCTATCTACATCAACAGAGACCCCATGCACATCAATAGAGAACATGTGTACATCAACAGAGACCCTGTCTACATCACCTGAGAATGTGTCTACATCACCTAAGAATGTGTCTACATCACCTGAGAATGTGTCTACATCACCTGAGAATGTGTCTACATCACCTGAGAATGTGTCTACATCACCTGCGACCCTGTCTACATCACCTGAGACCCTGTCAACATCACCTGAGAATGTGTCTATATCACCTGAGAATGTGTCTACATCACCAGAAAATGTGTCTACATCACCTGAGAATGTGTCTAAATCACATGAGAATGTGTCTACATCACCAGAGACCCTGTCTACATCACCTGAGAATATGTCTACATCACATGAGAATGTGTCTACATCACCTGAGAATGTGTCTGCATCACCTGAGAATGTGTCTGCATCACCAGAAACCCTGTCTACATCAACTGCGACCCTGTCTACATCACCTGAGAATGTGTCTGCATCACCAGAAACCCTGTCTACATCACCTGCGACCCTGTCTACATCACCTGAGACCCTGTCTACATCACCTGAGAATGTGTCTACATCAGCTGAGAATGTGTCTACATCACCAGAAAATGTGTCTACATCACCTGAGAATGTGTCTAAATCACGTGAGAATGTGTCTACATCACCAGAGACCCTGTCTACATCACCTGAGAATATGTCTACATCACATGAGAATGTGTCTACATCACCTGAGAATGTGTCTGCATCACCTGAGAATGTGTCTGCATCACCAGAAACCCTGTCTACATCACATGCGACCCTGTCTACATCACCTGAGAATGTGTCTACATCACTTGAGAATGTGTCTACATCACCTGAGAATGTGTCTACATTACCAGAGACCCTGTCTACATCACCTGAGAATGTGTCTACATCACCTGAGAATGTGTCTACATCACCTGAGATTGTGTCTGCATCACCTGAGAATGTGTCTACATCACGTGAGAATGCGTCTACATCACCTGAGAATGTGTCTACATCACCAGAGACCCTGTCTACTTCACCTGAGAATGTGTCTACATCACCAGAGACCCTGTCTACTTCACCTGAGAATGTGTCTACATCACCTGAGAATGTGTCTACATCACCTGAGAATGTGTCTACATCACCTGAAAATGTGTCTACATCACCTGTTAATGTGTCTACATCGCCTGAGAATGTGTCTACATCACCCGAGAATGTGTCTACATCACCTGAGAATGCGTCTACATTACCTGAGAATGTGACTACATTGCCTGAGACCCTATATACATCACCTGAGAACGTGTCTACATCGCCTGAGACCCTGTCTACATCACCTGAGAATGTGTCTATATCACATGAGAATGTGTCTAGATCGCCTGAGAATGTGTCTACATCACCTGAGAATGTGTCTACATCACCAGAGAATGTGTCTACATTACCAGAGACCCTGTCTACATCACCCGATAATGCGTCTACATTATCTGAGAATGTGTCTACATTACCTGAGACCCTGTCTACATCAGCTGAGAATGTGTCTACATCGCCTGAGACCCTGTCTACATCACCTGAGAATGTGTCTACATCACCTGAGAATGTGTCTACATCACCTGAGAATGTATCTAAATCACCTGAGAATGTATCTACATCACCTGAGAATGTGTCTACATCACCTGAGAATGTGTCTACATCACCTGAGACCCTGTCTACATCACCTGTGAATGTGTCTACATCAAGACCCAATGTACATCATCCCAAACCCCTTGTCCACAGCTCAAGAACCAAAGTACATCACCCAAGACCCAATGTACATCACCCAAGACCCAGACTACACCACCCAAGACCCAGAGTACATGACTTCAATCCCTATGCACATTACCAAATGCCCTATGCACATTACCAATTGCCATATGCACATCATCAGATGCCCTATCTACAGCACCCTTTGGCTGGTCTATATCCCTTCAATCTCTATGCTTGTCCCTTGAGTTCCCTTTTACATCTCTTGAGTTATTAAGTTTTCATCAAATTATCATCTATGCAGCCCACACTTTTCAATACTCCCACCACGACCCCATGAACATCAACTAAGACCTTAAGTGCTCTGCCCTTTACACAACTGCATTATCTGTGACTCCATTAATTCCATCCTTGATTCTGAATGTAACTCCCAAGACCCTGCCAATGTAATTACCCACGATGGCACACATATCATTCTTGACCCCCAGATGTACTGTTTTTACAAAACAGAAGTCATAAACGTAGGTTGCATTATTTATTGCCTGTATATTTTGAGGTGGGAGCTGTTGTACCGTACTGGCTGGACACTCGCCTGCCAGCTTGGTAGTCATGGGTTCGATACAAATCGGGGTGGATTCAGATTTTAAAACTGACCTGGGCTGTCAGGTCGGCCCAGTCTAAAATTGGTACCAAAAATGTCTTGGGAAGTAAAGGCGGCCGGTGTGATACTGACCACATCACCCACCAAGAGCTGACTGGTCTATACAAATATGGGTTCAGCACCATATATCCAACATGCCTCAAGGGGTCCTATATTTACTGTATGTGGCAGCATCTCGTCAAGTGCAGACTGCAGAGTTATAAATCGTATGAAGGGAATAAAGGAATTATACTTTGGCTGAAGTACTTAAAGTGCATAATCACGGTATTGTTTGAATTTGAGGCATTTGTTATCCCTGGTAATCGCAAAATTAAAAATGAAGTCTTTCTGTCTGCACAGCATTGGTTGGAACCGCCTAATTGCTAAAGTTTCTGTACATTTGAGGTATCATTTATTGTTCATGTCAGTGACTATGTGTTTTAAGTATTTCAGCCAAAGTATAATTCATTTATTCACTTTGTATGATGGTTGAAGTACATAACCTCTCAAATGAGGAACAAAGAAGACGTGGCACACAGCATGTACAGCAAGTAAAGGACACCATGTCAGGCCATAGACATATTAGGTTTATGGCACCAGCCCCGTATTGTTAGATCAATCAGGACACTGAGAGATGTGGTCAGTATCACACTGGCTACCTTCACTTCCCAGAACATATCCAGGTACCCCATTGTACACTGCACTGACCTGGGAGTCCAGTTCAGTGGAGGATAAACTTCTCATTTCAAAGAGGATTTAATCATACAACCTCCAGGCTGATAGGCAAGAGTGCTAGCCACCGCACCACGAGGACTTCCAGTACATATAATACCAACAGTCAAACCCTCAGCAGTAACAGTGTTCAGTTTACTCAGACCAGCATGGGTCTGGAGTCGAATCATGGGTACATGGGATTTCTTTGGGACAGTAACGGTGGTGGGACATGTATGTCAATTAGTCACTGAATATATGGGCTTAATATCATGTCCTTTATATAACTTGGTGATGTGTAACTGGGCTTAACACCATGTCCCTTTTATACCTTGATGATGAGTAACTGGGCTTAACACAAACACCATTTTTTACCTAGACGATATTTAACTAGGCTTAACACCATGTCCCTGTTTTATCTTGATAATGTGTAAATTAGTTTAACACCATGTCCCTATTATATCTTGATGATATGTAAATCAGCTAAACACCATGTCCCTGTTATATCTTGATAATGTGTAAATCAGCTTAACACCATGTCCCTGTTATATCTTGATGATATGTAAATCAGCTTAACACCATGTCCGTGGAATATCTTGATTATTTGGGATTAAACACCATGTGTCTTGTATACATCAATGGTTTGTAAACGGGCTTAAAATTATATCATTTATAGGTCATGATGTTGTATTTTCTTCTTCCTTTTATTTTTTCCTCTTCCTCCATTTCCTCAGGGCATTGTTGGGGGAAAGTGTAAGGATCTTTTGTGTGATCTTTCAATGTACTTTATAGGTTGGTATTGATATTCATTTATCTAAGATTGTTTTTGATATAATCATTCCATCTTTTATGTGGTTTTTCTTTTGCTCTGTATCCATCATATTTCTTCAGTGTAGTTCTTTATGGTACATGGTAACAACTGTAAATGTGCTTAAAGCCATACCCCTTGTCTGCCATGCTTAGTCAGGTCTTAGCCAGATATGACTGAGCTACCGTTTGACAGTAGATTGTACAACCTGGTTTCTGTTAGTGCTGAATGTTGGGAGGCACTTACCAAACCATACAAACCACATTGTGCCAATGGCTTCGGGTGGAGGAGCGCAATTGGAAATGCAACCTAAAGACTAAATGTCATGGCAGGTCAGACCAGACCCTATGCCTTGGTCGGCGACTGGTCTGGGATGAAAACTCTGACATGCGGACAGTTAGAGCATTGCTTTGTTGATCCGGCAGCTTCTGCAGCTAGTCTTGTTCAAAATGCATTGGTGTAACCTTTCCTCTGGAAAGAGGCTGAGAGAGGGATCATGCTGCATAAGCAGTGCATGGTCTCTACAATTCAGCCAGGCCTTGTGTTATGGAGAGGTTATTATGTCAGTGTGAAGCACAAAGTAACTGTCGACTGTCAAGACAGCACAGTAGTAGTATATGCCATGATGGCATTCACATGGGCTTAACACCATAACACGTATAAGCCTTGATGATTTGTGGTTGTTGTTGTTGTTGTCTTCCATTGATGTCGTTAGGCGTCATGGGGACGGGTAATTGAAGTTCCACTGCCTATGATCAGTGTCGTTCCTCCAGTTTCCTCCATGATTCATGAGCATGTTTCTAGGATCAAGTAAATTCCCTACCGGTTTGCTAGACCTGTCATGGGTCCCTTGCCTACTTTATGATGTGTATCTGGGGTTAATACGATGTCTCTTATATGCCTTGATGTTTTGTGTGGGTGGGTGGGTGGGTGGGTGGGTTGTTGGATGGGTGCGTGTGTAAAAAAAGCTTTTTTTTAGTGAGTATGTGACTGTGAGAAAGTATACGTGTATGCGAGGGAGTGTGTATTTGTGTGTTATCGAATTACTTTGAGTGTTTGGGTAAATCATGTAAGTATGTATGCTGGATTGTAAGTATGTGTTTATGAATGTTGTGTGTGTACATGTGTCTGCCTGCCTGTCTCATAACATGTGACATGCATTGCTTGAATAGTTACAACATTCATTTGACAATGTCTTTTCCCTATGTGAATGTAACATGCACAATGATGAACGAGAGATGAGTGATTGGAAGGGCCAAATGTAAGACGGGCCTGCATGCCAAATTTGTGACACTTTGAAAATAAAGTTTGTTCGTTCATTCGTTCATTCATAGATGGGCTGAACCCCACATCTCTTGTGCTGTGATGATGTGTAATTGGGCTTTACTACTGTTCTTTATTGACTGGTCTTCCTTCATAAATTAAAAGACATTGTTTATTGAGACTCATACAGCAGGAGACCAGTATTCATGACACAAAACATTACCTAAACATTTTGTTTCATGATGTTATCATTATAACTTTTTAAATATTCCATCTGCAACCATGAGTGACAGCAATATAGTCTTGAGATCCTGAAAATACCTGGGCACTTCAATTTCTGAAAACTCAGAGAGACATAATTTTCTTGAACCAAACAAGTGAAAAGTCTCAAATTCTTTGAGAATTAAATGTTGTCATTAAATTGAAAAAAAATAACATGATGGTATCTGTTCACAGCCCGGGATTGTGGCTTAGGGGATAATGGCCAAAGTTTCACAATTCCCTGAAATACTGAGTTGAGGGTTCGAAATCAGCTGCAGGAAATTTGGAATCAGACCACTTTGCATGTTTGATAGTATGAGGTGTTGACTATTCCGAAAGCAATGGCAAACTACTTACCAAAAATACCCAGTACATCACCAACAGCCAACATATGAAGGGCTCTATTGCAATGTCCTGTAAACAAATGCAACTTGTGTGTATGTTGTCTGTTGACAAATTGGCGTTAGTTGTTATCAAGCATCATGAATCTAGGCACATCTCTTAATCTCCAACAATACAATTTTTATTTGAATTGACATCTTGAGTTCTCAAACATGATTTTCAGCTGTATATGCCTCATTGTTTGATGTCAACATGATTTATAACTGTAAATGCTTGACTGGTTGTTGTCATGACTGCACAAGTTGATTTGATTAAAGTATAATGAATTATCAACATTGTTTGTTTATACAGATTGCTTGTGGTTATAAAGTTTAAGTATTGATATGGAGAGAGGGTGTTGTTAAATGGAGCATGTTATGTTAAATGGAGTGGACGATGGTAAACGCAGTGTGTGATGTTAAATGGAGTGTGTTACGTTAAATGGAGTGTGTGATGTTAAATGGAGTGGGTATTGTTAAATGGAGTGGGTATTGTTAAATGGAGTGGGTTTTGTTAAATAGAGTGTGTGATGTTAAATGAAGTGTGTGATGTTAAATGGAGTCTTCTTTCTTCTTTCACCCTTTATTCCCCACTGAGACATAAGCCCTCAACCCAATCACCCCCAAACCCTCATATACTTAGCTATCCCATGCAGTTCTGTCCAAGTCCTTGCCATACTATTCATTTTGACAAATATTAAATGATTGCTCATATTAGTGAAACCTTAGCAATTAGGCGGTTCCAGTCAGTTTTGTTCAACTCACTCATGGGGCTGAGTGGTCTTGAGATATGGTATCTGCCTCGAGTGCTGGTGGTCCCGGGTTTAAGAAGAATATATATATATATATATTCATTATTAGATAGTTCAATAAACATTATTGAGTATTCAGTCATAGACAGTCGTCAATTAACTCTGAGAAGGAGGTGGCAATGCAGGGTGAAGTCCAGGGAAGAAATAGAACAGTTTCCTCAAAGTGTCTCGTTTTTCTGCTACCTGTTTCTTCCCATGAATCGTTTCTGCACTGCTAACATACGTGTTTGCTCATATTAGTGAAACCTTAGCAATTAGGCGGTTCCAGTCAGTTTTGTTCAACTCACTCATGGGGCTGAGTGGTCTTGAGATATGGTATCTGCCTCGAGTGCTGGTGGTCCCGGGTTTAAGAAGAATATATATATATATTCATTATTAGATAGTTCAATAAACATTATTGAGTATTCAGTCATAGACAGTCGTCAATTAACTCTGAGAAGGAGGTGGCAATGCAGGGTGAAGTCCAGGGAAGAAATAGAACAGTTTCCTCAAAGTGTCTCGTTTTTCTGCTACCTGTTTCTTCCCATGAATCGTTTCTGCACTGCTAACATACGTGTTTGTCTGTAAAATCAAGCGGTAATAAATATTTAACTCCTGATTTCTGGTCATTAAAAAAAGTGATCATGCAATTAATTTTCTTTCACTTTACAGAAGAAGAAGAAGAAGAAGTAGAAGAAGAAGAAGAAGAAGAAGAAGAAGAAGAAGAAGAAGAAGAAGAAGAAGAAGAAGAAGAAGAAGAAGAAGAAGAAGAAGAAGAAGAAGAAGAAGAAGAAGAAGAAGAAGAAGAAGAAGAAGAAGAAGAAGAAGAAGAAGAAGAAGAAGAAGAAGAAGAAGAAGAAGAAGGAGAAGAAGAAGAAGAAGAAGAAGAAGAAGAAGAAGAAGAAGAAGAAGAAGAAGAAGAAGAAGAAGAAGAAGAAGAAGTCTCAAGTCCTCCGACTGATGGGAAAAGTCCATTACCCCACAAGGACAATAATCAGCTCCGGATTAATAAGACTGAGGGTAAAACCGTGGGCAGCTGCTTTGGTGGCTGACTAGTTACAGGACTATCATTCTGAGCCGGTGATGGACCCTATTATAACTTCTCCTTGAAGTTGAAAGGGATAGGGGTAATGGTGAAATCGAACGAACGAAAGTCCTCCAACCTGCATCGAGCCTTCCATTCTCATCGATTCGGTGTTGTCCACGGGTCCTGGTTTATGTTTGATATAGTTAGTTACTATTACTTACTAGTTAATGTTGTTACTGTACCAAATACCAAACATGCATTTAACTTCTTCCTCTTTTTCTGAAACTACTAACAACACACTGATTTACGAAAACACTTCACAGAAGACGAAAACGTTTTACATGCCGTAATTACTGTTCAAATCATGAATCCAATCCCCAATCAGTATACATACAATTCACAGTCATTAAAATCATATTCTAAAATATCCCACCACTCAACATTTGCTTCGCGGCAATCTCTTACCATTGACAGTTCGGCTTTTGATCCGTTGTGTTCCTGTGACGATCTCCGCTCCCGTCGTCCTTTCAAGAGTATTTTCCACTCTTCCATTCAGTAAATACATTGTGCATGCGCCACACTGGTATGATCTGACTCATATCACCTGCAAATGGGCCTATATAAACCCCTTGACATCCCAAAAATATGTTCATACAGACTTTCCCAACAAATTCATGTGTTTTGAATTATTGTGTTTTCGTAATCAAGTCAACGGGTGTGTCCATTGCATGTATTGTTTCTTAATATCAGTTTTGTCAGATGTACCCAGGACTCGTCTCCTGTCACAATATGATGGAGAAACGCATCCCCTACTCGAGCATGGCGATCCAAATACTACTGATAAATCTCTACCGTTCATTTTTGTGATCAACGGCAAGCTGTATTGGGACATATGTCCTAAAGACATCCACATAATTGATGTCATGGTGGCAATAGTGATGTAAACAGCACTGTGACTCAAGTTGACATCCACGGCTATTTCATCAGCTGTGTGTCGCCTCTTGTGATTGACTAGCTTGTCGATCTACCGTGTTACTGTGTCATTTACGACACTTGAAGGTCTCCCACAATGCGGTTCATTAGTGACGTTGTCTTCCATTGTGTAATCTGTCTACCCGTTCATACAGTCTCTTCTGACTCTCTGACCGCAAACAAAGCAAATGACGCCTCGTTGTTCCAATGAGGATCCGAGTATTTTAACTGACTGCGATGATCACAGACCATGAACGTTCCCACGTGTAACTAATCAGCTCGCAACACCAACACTCAGCATTCACACACTTCTACATCTGTTATTACACTTTTCATCAAACTATTGCTTGTTTATAGATTTGAGTACATCCATTTCTGCGTGACATTATAAATATGGAAACTCGTACTAATCTCTATAATGTGAGGTAGATTATGAATATACATTTGCAATAAATAGGTGTATCTGGAATGGGAAATATTTAACCTAGGGATACAAATCATTGATTAAGTCGGAAGGGAGACAAGAACAGCTATTAATGAATGTGCACAGTTTTTCAGCCTTTTTAAATAAGTGATATAAGTTGAAACAAATCTTTATTCATGTTTTGCAAGCGTATGTATAATTTTTGACGGAGTGTTAAGTATTTTTAATATCCGTTCCAAAGTATTTAGATTCAACAGTAGGATATTTAATTCAATAGTTAATATATAACAATAAGATTTGTGTAAGTTGAATACATTATATCAAGTGTACCATCCGTTTTGCTTATATAACTTTATTATTGCGTCTTTTTAAATTTTGGCTGGCACATACATATGTGCCTTGAAATAATATCAATTATTGTAATAGACACATTATTCATACTGGAATTGGATTCTACATTAATTCCAAATGTGGGACGCAGAGGTGTTTCCAAGGCACCAGGGCCGGGTTATATACTGGCCAAGACCTATTGACGCGTCCTCGTCGAGCGTCCTGGGCAACAGGTCCCTTCGGGGTCCTGGCTAAAGTCAGTAGGATCGCCGATTCCTCCGAAGTCGGAGAGTGTCTGCCTGTACGGCGAGGAACCACCAGTCTGCACACCAATAAGCCAGACATGGGACAACGGATACTCACGCAAAACTCAGGTCCTGTATGACATCACACTGATGTTGGACAACAGGATGCCTTAATCCGACATACAGGACTTCGCGTTGGAGCTCAAGCCAACGAACACAAGCAAGCAAGCAAGCAATTCCAAATGTACCAAACTCCACATGCAGAGATCGACATCCATCACGCTCAGAATCCGTAAAGCCCATGGCACATATTGTATGTCACTTCTGGTAATCCGTCAGCTGACTTTTGGTAGAAGCTTAAAAGAGACATTTCTGATTCAAAAGTCGTCGAATGGCTACAAACAATCATGAGACAAAATTTGCTTCCACCCCCCCCCCCCCCCCCGCCCCCCAAAAAATGAGCTCTAGCTTCTTCATTAAATTAAACAATGGGAACACTGAGAGAAGATAGTTTCACAACAGTGGATGTTTCTTGTTATGACTTTGCCGTCAGATGTGATTGGTCCTATGTATACTTATGAAATCAATTGGGAATTATTTTTTTTTAAAGAAATGACCACAGATACGCGTTTATCTAGGTGTAGTTCACGCAGACGGAAGAGCAGAGGGTGATGGAGATGTCCAGCTGTCCTGATACATCGGTGACCACAGCTTTTATGTGTTTGTTGTATTGTACTCATAGTGGTTTGTTGCAAATATGTATATAATTGTGTCATATATTCATACTGTGGAAGGTGTTCTGTGCAGCATGCTACACATAACACACAAGAATATATCTTCGTGGCTATGCGTAGGGAAATATAGTCATTGGCGGAAGCTGTGTTCCTACCGGATATTCGCCCTAAGAAATAAAATGTTTCTGGGATCCCTGTTTCCGATACAGTGCAGTGTTCGATAAACAGCAGCCGTAATGGACTGTCGATAACAAACACACACACACACACGCGCGCGCGCGCGCACGCACTAACACACACAATCTCTCTCACACTAGCGTATACACAGATCGCTGGTTCGATTCATCGGTAAGGTGTGGGAATTTTTCTGTCGGTGGCAAAAAGAAAACCCTAACCTGCACAGTTCGCGGCGACTGCACTAGCCAGGCGGCCCTAATTCCTCAGGCTCAAAGACCCCTCTTTCATACACCGCAAGGTACGATATTGGCAGTAAAAGACAGTTTAAAAGACTGATAACCTCGCTCTCTTTCTTCTATGTCTGTTGAACAATGGTATGATGAGTCAAGGTGATTTATCTTGTTTCCCATTTAGTGAATTTGTGTGTACTACGTGGCAATGTCCTGTTAGTGTGAAAACAAAATATGTAATAATAGTATAAACGTTTAACAAAATAAACAAAAACTAAACATTAAAACATTTAAATTAAAAAAAAATTGCAAACATTAATAAATTAAAATGCAAACTTTAAGATTAAAAATAGTAAATATTTAAAATAATTAAGTATTAAAAATAATATTTAATGTTTTTTAATTAAAACATTTAACCGTTTAAACAATAAAAAAAAAAGTTTAAAAATGTTTAATTAAAAAATTTAAATTTAAAATGTAACAAAAATTTTTATAACTAAAAATAAAAGATGGCGATTATTAATGTGTGTAGTGGGCTTGGCTTCGTGTCATAAACACTATAATCATACTCTTGGGGTCGTGTTATTTAGTGTATAAATCATAGTATTATACTATGAACATAGAAACAACAAACTTTCTTAAGAGTTATATAGAAGCAAGACAATTTTAGCAACACCAATCTTAGACATATAGCAGAATAATTTAGTGTAGGTTTGTCAGAGGAGAGTGAGACTAGACTGGGGGAGTGATGATGTAATGTGCGACCTGTCTGTAGAGTAAATATGTTCTTCCGTGATAAACACAAATGATGAAGTTTATTTCACGATTGAGGAGATTTCTTAAGAACAGAAACAAGTAAATGGACATATGGACAATGTTTATGTAGTGTAACAACATTTTCCGCATCATTGGAGTCCAGAACTTTTATACTTGATGCAATTTAGTCCGGCCGCACTGAATCAAGCCTTTATGATGTTACTACAATACAGACCTGTAAGATAGGATATGTATTAAAAACTGAGCCCTATACGCAAGATACCGGGATAAGAGCTTCCTCCTTCAACTTTAATTGCTTACTGTTTAGCGTTTTATCTCCCGTGTGGGATACCCAACTTTAAACAGGAACATTGACTTGTATAGTCATTTATTCATTCTTTCGGACAGCAGCTGGTAACATAGCTTGTGAAGTAGTTCGAGTTAATTAATTGTTGTAGGTTCATACGCTTTAATTCGTTTTGTTCTGTATTTGCACTATATGTGTTGGTCTCATTAGTTTTAACGTTATAATATTGTCATTTACATATCGATTTATATTACTGTAATTTTGTAAGTTAATGTAATTGTGAATTTTTATTATCTTGTATTTTTACTTAAATTTGACTAATTTACACTTACTTCTTGGGTAAAATGTCTGAGAAGTGGCAACATTGGCTCAATAAGTCAGGAATACGTCTTGGACACTTAAACATTTGCAACTTATTTAACAAGCTGTTAGAGTTATCTTCTATTCTTAATAAAAATTTTCATTTATTCGGCCTTAGTGAAAGTAGACTAAATGAAAACATTTCAAATGAGGACATCTCTATTAAAGAGTACAAAGTTTTTAGATCCCTGAAGTAAACAAGAGACAGGCATAGTAGCCTATGTTTCTAATCTACTAAATGTTCACCGTAGGCTAGACTTTGAAACTTGCGAAATAGAATGTATTTGGTTGGAGTTAAAACTTCGAAACTGCACACCTCTGATAATTGGCTACCGCTATCGAAATCCCACGGCTGGACGCGTCTGATACGAAAACTTCACTACCATGATGGATATGGTGTTCGCTTCCGGGAAGGAAATCATGCTACTCGGAGACTTTAACATTGACGCCAACAAACCTCACATAATTTGGGGAAATATAATTGCACCTTACAACTACCAACAAATAGTAAAATAAGATATTAGGGTAACAAACTCATCTTCAACACTTATAGATCACATTTATGTAACTTGCTCGGACAATATCATAGAATGCACAGTACCCAAATGTGCAATGAGTGATCACTACCCAATATGCTGCACATGGTCTAAAAAGGAATTAAAACTCCTAAATATAAACACATAACTGTAAAATATAGAAGCTACAAAAATTGCAACCAAAACGCATTTTTACAGGACTTGCTCAGTTCACCTCTAAACAATGTTTATCAACTTCCAGAGCCGGATGATGCTCTGGAGTCCTGGATGAAGATCTTTATTGATGTGTTTGATAGACATGTGCCAATCAAGGAAGTTCGAGTAAAACATCACGTCAAACCACCTTGGATCACTCAGGAAATACTAGAACTTATGAGAGACAGAGATAAGGCACATAAAAAGCGGGATCTCAGCACATACCTTACTCTTAGAAACAAAGTTCAATATACTATACGAAGAGAAAAGAAAAATTACTTTAAGAACTTAATAATGGATAAAACGAATAGTAAGGATATATGGAAGGCAATTAACACCTTGACAATCAAGTATAACTTCTCAAATTCATTACAATCAAATCCTATTTCATGCGACCAATTCAGTAACTTTTTTTCAAACCGACATAGGTCAGTTGAAGGCTTCAATACCAAATTCTTCTTGCAACTTATCTTTACTGTCATAGTTTTGCGAGAATATATGCTCCCGGGATATAATTTCTGGCATACCGCTAATGACAGTCACTGAAGTATTCACTTACCTCAGTAACCTAAAAAACACAAACTCATCTGGGTTAGATGGAATCAGCAATAGGATTATCCGCTGAGCTGCCCCAGTGATCTGTGTATCACTAACCTATGTGTATAATCAGTGTTTAACCAAAGGTTACTTTCCATCAGCTCTCAAAATCGCTAAAGGGTATCCTCTCCTTAAATCTAGTTCATTGGACAATGGTCTCCCGAACAATTATAGACCCATTTCTTTACTATCATCACTATCTAAACCACTAGAAAAACACATCCATGAGGTAACATTATAGTATTTAGATCGCAACAAGCTAATAGTTGACAGTCAATCAGGAGTTTGACTAAATTATTCTTGCCATACAACCATAACAAACATGATAGAAAATTGGAACCAGAATATAAATAACAACAATCTATGTGGAGCTGTGTTTATCGATTTCATTAAAGCATTTGATATGATAGACCATATCATTTTGATTAAGAAACTAGAGACAATGAAAACTGGTCCTAATGTTGTGACGCTAATAACATCTTTTCTGTCAAACAGAAAGCAAGTTGTATCATACAATAAATCTCTGTCCCAAACCACTACCTTCAGTACTGGAGTACCCCAAGACTCTATTCTTGACACTCTATTATTTGCCATATATATTAGTGATCTACCTTTGCATCTGCCGTCGTCCTGCGATCTATTTGTAGACGACTGTTCAGTGTATACAAACGCTGAAAGCAGTAATTTGCTGGAGTCGTCTTTGCAACAAGAATTAATAAATGTAGTTAGGTGGAGCTATGCGAACCGTATGCAAATTAACATCACTAAAACAAAATCTATGTTATTAACAACCAGACAAAGACTTCAAACTCTAAATTCACACAGATAACTTCAACTTCACATTGATAAACTCAGCTCAGTGCACGAACCTTAGCACCGACGAGGATCCTGAAATACTTTGGGTAGATTTTTAACTCAAAATTTTGCGCGAGCAGCGCCATTAGGCTACTCTTTTTCGATTTCCAACAGCCTAGGGATTTTTTACGTGCTCAACAATACACACGGGCGTCCAATCTCACTACCCAGAGACCAGGGGAAATGTATTACTAGAAGTCCACGTGAGAAAGTCCCGGACCTTACTCAAGGCGGACACCATACCTCGAGACCACGTAACCCCCATTTGCAATCCAGAGAGGATTGCAGGCTAGGAATGTCGGTTAAATGTTTGCTATAAATTAAACTCATGGCCCGTTTCTGTAGGGAGTAAAGTCGCTTGGTGCTTGAATTGGAACAATTTTCTAACATCAGTTATTATTATTACTCAGTCGTGTAGTATTGATTTTCCTTTCTCCACATGCCTTTATAATGCATGTCTTTTATATTGTTGCTGTTTTCAGTTAGCTTTGAATGATGTGTGAATGATATAATGTATGAAAGAGAGTGATAAAAGGGCAGAATGTTAGATGGGCCTGCGTGCCTAATTCTTACCCTTCTGAAAATAAAGTTTATTTGTTTGTATGTTTGTTTGTATGTTTGTTTGTTTGTTTCCTTCTCTGTCTGTCTGTCTGTCTGTCTGTCTCTTTCTCTCTCTCTCTCTCTCTTCTCCCCCCCCCCCCCAACTACCTTTCTATTGGTTGTACTATCAATTCCATGTATAACCAAAGCATTCTCCAAAAGTTACAAGAGAAAATTAACTGTAAAAGACACTGGATGCTGTCAAATTTTTCACTAAATGCAACATTCCGCAAAGTGATATCACCCAACGTGTGTGGCGCCTTCCTCGTCGATTTGACAATATACTGAGCTGTGCTGCCAAACATGAAGATATTTTCGGTTGTGTTTATGTGTTTGAACAAGTGTTCCCTTTTATGAAAGTAACAGACACAGCTGAAATGTTCAGGTTGATGGACGAAAATTTGTTACGGGTAGTTAAAGCATTCAGCAACACACGCAAGCCATGTTTTGACAAACCGTGTTTTCATAAAGCGCTGCAGGATTTATGTCATTCTATTACAAAGCTAACCACTAAAATTCAACAAAATGAAATGGGAAATATGTAACCAAGGGATACAAACCATAGATAAAAATAGAAAGGAAGACAACTACAATTTTTACATGTGTGTACCATTTTTCAGCCTCTTAAATGAGTGATACACTTTGAAACTAATCCTTGCCTGGTGTCAGGGGTAGTTAGTATGATATTATTTTGTTATCACATGAATAATTGTTTTGCGTGTCACGGTTATGGTGTATTCATTGATATGGACGTGGCAGAGGTCAGTAGGAGCAGTCGTTAGCTTTCCTGAAATAGTCTGTTCCTTTGCTGACCTGCTACCTAACTTCTGCAGTCTCAAGACCTCCGACCAACGTCGAACATTACAGTCTCATCTATTCGATGTTGTCCGGGGGTGCTCGTTTACGTTTGATATAGTTAGTTCTTCTTCTTCTTCTTCTTCTTCTTCTTCTTCTTCTTCTTCTTCTTCTTCTTCTTCTTCTTCTTCTTCTTCTTCTTCTTCTTCTTCTTCTTCTTCTTCTTCTTCTTCTTCTTCTTCTTCTTCTTCTTCTTCTTCTTCTTCTTCTTCTTCTTCTTCTTCTTCTTCTTCTTCTTCTTCTTCTTCTTCTTCTTCTTCTTTCTTCTTCTTCTTCTTCTTCTTCTTCTTCTTCTTCTTCTTCTTCTTCTTCTTCTTCTTCTTCTTCTTCTTCTTCTTCTTCTTCTTCTTCTTCTTCTTCTTCTTCTTCTTCTTCTTCTTCTTCTTCTTCTTCTTCTTCTTCTTCTTCTTCTTCTTCTTCTTCTTCTTCTTCTTCTTCTTCTTCTTCTTCTTCTTCTTCTTCTTCTTCTTCTTCTTCTTCTTCTTCTTCTTCTTCTTCTCCTTCTTCTTCTTCTTCTTCTTCTTCTTCTTCTTCTTCTTCTTCTTCTTCTTCTCTTCTTCTTCTTCTTCTTCTTCTCCTCCTCCTTCTTCTTCTTCTTCTTCTTCTTCTTCTTCTCTTCTTCTTCTTCTTCTTCTTCTTCTTCTTCTTCTTCATCTTCTTCTTCTTCTCTCCTCCTTCTTCTTCTTCTTCTTCTTCTCTCTTCTTCTTCTTCTTCTTCTTCTTCTTCTTCTTCTTCTTCTTCTTCTTCTTCTTCTTCTTCTTCTTCTTCTTCTTCTTCTTCTTCTTCTTCTCCTTCTTCTCTCTTCTTCTTCTTCTTCTTCTTCTTCTTCTTCTTCTTCTTCTTCTTCTTCTTCTTCTTCTTCTTCTTCTTCTTCTTCTTCTTCTTCTTCTTCTTCTTCTTCTTCTTCTTCTTCTTCTTCTTCTTCTTCTTCTTCTTCTTCTTTCGTTCGCCTGAAATATGTTTATAACTGCAATGTTGTCTCTTGTGTTAATTTAACAGTCTGTTTTTAGTTCACTTAGCGGTCCATAGAGTTTATCTTCCACTGTTGTCTGTCGAGGCCAGAAGGTTCGCCTGGATATGTTGCAGTTTGGGAGTTCCTGGAGTATGTGCTCTGCTGTCTGCGACGCCAAACCACATGTGCACATGGCTGAGTCACAATCTTGAATTTTGTATACATGTGGTTGCGTAATCTATTGTGTACTGTTCTGAAGGACAGAATAATGACCTGTTCTGGTCTGTCCACAAAGTGGTAGTCGTCTTGAGTAGTGTTTGGTTGCCTTCTGACTGATCTGTTCATTCTTGTCTTTTGGTGGTATGTAATGGGCACATCAGGTTGTTCTTCTTTTGCTCCTTCCTTAGCCAATCGATCAGCTCTGTCGTTTCCGGGTCTCCACAGTGGGATGGTATCCACTGTATTGTGACCTTATGCTGACTGTTACGTTCAGAAAACTGTTAGGTTCTGTTAAGTTCAGAAAAGTAGTATCCTTGGAACTGGCAATTTCCCAGACAGGAGCGCCTCTATTACGGATTTTGCAGTTACTATTAATTATTAGATTCTGCTGTTACTGCCCCAAATACCAAACGTGCATTTAACTTCTTCCTCCTCATTCTGAAACCACTACAAACACTTCACAGCAGACCGACACGTTTCACATCCTATAATTATTGCTCAAATCAGGAATGCAATTCACAATCGGTATAAATACAATTCACGGTCATTAAAACCATTTTCTAAAATATTCCATCACTCAACCAAGCCCTCATATGGTCACCGGTAGGGAAAAGAAAACGGGGAAGACCAAGAGAGACCCTGCGTGGAACCATCATCAGAGAAGGCTCATTCAACGGCCAAGCAAACATCTAAGATATACAAAAGGTAGCAGCGAACCGCCGGACATGGAGAGCCATGACTTCTGCCCTATGCGCCGCCTTAGGCTCAAGAGGAAAGACTAACTAACTAACTAACTCAACATTTGCATGGCGGAAATATCTTGCCATCGACAGCGCGGCTTTTGATCCGTCCTGTTCCTGTGATGGTCTCCGCTCGAGTGGTCCTTTCAAGAGTATTTTCCACTCTTCAATTCAGTCGATGCATGCGATCTCGCTCAACGCATGGCTCATGATCCACACTGGCATGAGCTCACTCCTGTCACCAGGAAATGCGCCTATATAAAATCTTTCATATCCGAACAGATGTTTATGCCGCATCAGTAAATCATTCAGGTGCCGTCTCCACATTGAAGGTTGGCTGCAATAGATCGTCAACACTGTCTCTCGCCCTGACCGCACATTTTGTCAGGTTGCTGTTCATCCATCATTTGATATTATCTTCCCACGTGTATCGTTGTCTACCTCTTGCTCGCTTGCCTTCAACCTTACCCTCCAGTATGGTTTTTATAAGAGTGTCATGTCTTTTAACGTGGTCGAAATACTTTATTTGCCTCTTTTTGATTTCTTTCATCAGCTCTCTTTTCATTCTCAATTTTTCTAGAACCTCTGTATTTGATTGATTTTATTTCCATAATATACAACATATTCGTCTGTATATCCACATCTCTAGAGCCTCTATTCGACTTTCTAATTGCTTGTGTAATGTCCAGGCTTCCGCGCCATATAGTAGTGTTGAAAATACATAATGTTTAACAATTCTAATTTTAATGCATTGTTTATCTCTTTAAATGTCAATATTGATTTCATGCTGTTGAAAGCATTTTCGGCCATTTCTATTTTCTTTTTGTTTTCTGCTTCACTTCTGTCATCCTCTGTTCCCACATGTCAAAGATAAGAGAAACTTGTTACTTGTTTCTCCCCGTTTACTGTGAAGCTCATTGATGGCCTCTCGTTTCCACTGATAATTATCATAGTTTTTTTGTTTTTTTTCTTGGGGGGGGGGGGGGGATGTGTGTGCTAATATCTAGGCCATGCATACCTAATATTGTTTATGATTCTTCAATTGATGTTAAGTTCAGGGAGTTCGACGTATTTAAAAATAATGTATATGTATAAGTTGAAGAGGCTTAGGGAAAACACTCATCACTACCGTAATCCTTTTTTTTATCTCTATGGGTGACGAATAATTATTTCCGTATCTAATTGACGCCACTTGTTCCCAGTACACGTTACTAATAAGTATTGTGTCCTTTCCGTCTACTCCTTTATCTATCTTTAAGGCATATAATTGATAGTTCATGTTGTGCCACTGCATCGATTCCCTCTTAATATCTGGTTTGTAACGATGCACTCAGAACTTGTTTCTTTTCACAATTTGATGGAGGAAAGCATGACCTTCTTGAGCATGACGATCCAAATACTACTGATAAATCTCTACCGTTCATGTTTGTTATCAACGGCAAGCTGTCTTGGGACATACGTCCTACACACATTCCTATAGTCGACGTCATGGTGGCAATAATTGTGTATACAGCACAGTGACTCAAGTTGAAATCCACGGCTATTTCATCAGCAGTTTGTCGCCTCTTGTGATTGGCTAGCTTGTCGATTCGCAGTGTTACTGTGTCATTTGCCACACATGAAGGTCTCCCGCTACGCGGTTGATCAATGACGTTTACTTCCATAGTGAAATCCCCCTACCCATTCATAGTCTCTTCTGACTCAAAATGTCTCCACGATGAGCAATACTTGTTGTATAGATTTCACAAGGTTTCAGACTCTCTGATCACAAACAAAACAAATGACGCCTCTTTGTTCCAATGAGAGATGGAGTAATTTATCTGGCTGCGATGATCTCTGACGAAGAATATTCCCATGTGTAATAAATCAGCTCGCAACACCAACACTCAACATTCACGCCCTTCTAAATCTGATATTACAGACATTTACTTTTCATCCAAATTACGCTTGATGTAGATTTCAGTACATCCATTTTTGCATGCATTATAAACATGGAAACTTGTGTCGATCTCTATAATGTGAGGTAAACTATGAATAAACATTTTCAATAAGTAGTGACGTCTACAGTTGGAAATATTTAATACAGGGATATAAATCATAGATTAAGCCGCAAGGGAGACAAGAACAGTTATTATATATGTGTCCAATTCTTCAACATCTTACATGAGTGATATATGTTGAAACAACCGTTATTAGCTCTTTGCAAGCCGTATGTATTTATTTTTAAAGGTGCTTTAAGTATTTACAAATTCGTTCGATTTCTTTTTGATTCGACAATAAGATATTTCATTTAATGGCTAATATGGAACAAACAGATTTGTATATTTAGAATATTTAATATCAATTTTAGCTTCCGTTTAATTGTACTTTTTAACATTGATGCTTTCTGTATATTTGGCTGGCACATACGTATGTGCCTTAAAATAATATCAATTAAGTTAACATAAACATTATCTATGCTGTGTACTGGAAACGAATACTAAATTAACCCCAAATGTACTAAACTCCACACGGAGAGATCGAAATACCATCACGCTCAGAATCCGCAAAGGCACATAGTATAATTTACTTCTGGTAATCGGTCAGCTGACATGTGGTAGAAGTTTAAGAGAGATATTTCTGATATAAAAGTCGTCTAATGACTACAAACAATCATGAGACGAAATTTACTGAACCAAATACATGGGCTCGAGCGCTACATTATGTTAAACAACGGGAGCACTGATTATAAGTGCTCCAACGTTATGAGAAGATACATTCACAACAGTGAATGTTTCTTGTTATGACTTTGCCGTCAAATATGATTGACCCTATGCATGTTAATAAAATAAATTAGGTTTTTTTTTTTATTAATCACCATAGTTATGGATTTATCTAGGCGTAGTAACAGACGGAAGAGCAGACGATGTCAAGCGGTCCTGATATATCGGTGATAACAGCTATTATATGTAGTATGTTAGTTGTGTGGTAATCATAGAGCTTTATGGCAAATATGAATACATTTGTTTCGTATATACATGTTGTGGAAGGTGTTCTGGGCAGTATGCGGCACAAAATATACTAGAATATATCTTCGTGCCTATGCGGACGATAAATATAGTCATTGGCGGAACCTGTGTTCCTACCGGATATTCTCCCAAAGAAATAAAATGTTTCGGGGATCCCCGTTTTCGGTACAGTGGAGACTCCATTGGTCGGGCTCTTTCTCAGATGGAAGCAGAGGAAGAGACCGACCATCTAAATTCTAAACGATAGATGGAGGGAATAACAGAGTCCACCGCGACACCGCACGGTACAAGAGGAACATGGTGAGATGAGATGAGAAGGAGTATCCAATAAACAGCAGCGGTAATGGACTGTCGATAGCACACACATACACGCACAAACTCACAAACTCACACACACACACACATAAACCCACACACACACACACACACACACACACAAGCTGGCGCGCAGCTATTGCCTGCGTAATAATCTCGATGTCATACTTCTATGCCTTTTGAACAATGGTGTGATGAGTGAGCTTGATGACGTGATTTATCTTTTTTAACGTTTATTGAATTGGCAGTATGTTGTTAGTGTGAGAGAAAATAAATATAACAGTTTATAAATAAATAAAAATATCAATTATAAAAATTCAATTTTTCTTAATGTAAACATTAAAAAAATTAAAAACCGTATTTGTAAAATTAAAAAATTAAAAACGTAAATGTTAGCAATATTTAAATATTAAAATATTTAATTAAAAATTTATTTATTTTAATTAACAACTGAAAACTTAAAAGCAACATTTTGAAAATTTAAAATTTTAAAGATTAAAAGTTTCGACATTTTTTAAATTTAAAATTTAAAAATAAAAGTAACAAAAATATATTAATTAAAATTGAAAGATAACGACTATTAGTGTCTGTAGTAGGAGTGGCTTAGTGTCATAAACTGTATCATCATACTCGTAGGGTGGTATTGTTTAGTGTATAAACAACAGTATTATACACTGACCATAAAAACAACAAACTTTCTTAAGAGTTATATAGAAGCAAGTCAGTTTTCGCAAGATCAGTCCGATTCCGATTCCGATTTGTCGAAAAAAAAGAAACTTTCCACCTCGTTCAACCCGTCTCAATGACGTTGGTTATAGTTGTGGTGGTTCATAGTGCGGTATAGGTTTTATGGTCTTTTGTGCGTTGGATAGCTTCTATTACTGTCTGTCTGGCCGAGTTCCTCTTTTTTGCCATCCTTTTTGCTTTTAACGTTGTTGTTGGTGTGTCTGCTATCATTATCGGTTTGCCCATCCCTCTCGTTTGGTGTCTTCTTTTCCGGAGCTGACCCTGGGGGGTGGGGAGGGGCTGTCTTTTATCATCTGTTTTCTTGGGCTTGTCCTGGGGGGGGGGGGGCGCCTGTTATCGTCTGGGCTTGTTTTCTTGGGTCTTGGTTCAACGGTTTTTTGTCAAGCATAGGGGCCGGATTGTATCGTCTCTCTTGTCCATCGTTGGGGAGGTTTCTTGTTGTCCCGCGCCGGAGGGGTTTCCTGCACGTCCCTCTTATCCATCGTCAGGGAGGTTTCATATCGTCTTCTCCATCGCTGGGGCAATTTCCACCCTTCTTCTTGTCTCCCGCGTCGAAGAGGGTCGTTTCGTCTCTCTATTGTCCGCCATTTGAGAGTTTTAACGCATCCCTATATATTTCCTATTGTCTGGTTTTCGTGTGGTCGAGTTTTTCCTCACTGTATTTTTATTTTGCTGTTGGCTTTATTTTATGTTGGTTATATTTCTTTCCCTGTTCTTGCAATGAATTGTTTTGTAAGCTTTTGAACTTCTTTGTCGCCTTCCACCTGTAGGCATTCCTTCATCGTCATCGTCGTGTTTCTTGTTTGGAAGTATTCTACTAGGTCCCTGCGTTCCTGGGCATAGGCTGTGCACGACAGTAGGTAGTGTTCTATAGTGTTTTCCTCCAGACAATCAATGCAAAGTGGTCGGGTGATTTTATCTTTCCATTTCCTGATTCTCAATCTCCATAGTTTCTTGTACGTTGGTATTTTTGTGTTGTCTTTTACTTGACTTTTCATACTTGGTTCTCTGAGCATGTGGTAGGCGTGTCGTCCTTTATTGCTGTCTCTCCATTGTTGTTTCCATTTGTCGATTACTTGTTGTTTGATAATGCTTTTTGCCTCCAGAATGCCGAGTCCTGTGTTTACTATAGTCTGGCTGCTTGTCCCGCGTTTTGCGGCCCTGTCTGCCCTCTCATTGCCAGTTATCCCTCTGTGTGCTGGTATCCATACAATTGTGACCTGGCATCCCATACTTCTTAGTTTTGTTGTTAGTGTTAGTATTTTCTCTTTCAGGTCTTGTCTGTTCACTTTAGTGTGGTTGCCTAGTGCTTGTACTGCAGATAGTGAGTCCGTCAGTATAGTTAGTTTTATAGGGGGGGTTCTCTGTTGCTATTTCTAGTCCTTTCATAATACCTACTAGTTCCGCCGTGTATACCGATGTATTGTCTGTTATTTTGTACTCCTTTTGGATGTTCCGGTATGGTACTACTACTCCTGCCCCTACCTCCCCATTCTCGTTCTTTGATCCGTCTGTGTAGATAGTGAGGTTGTCCGTGCTTATTTGTCTTATATATTCCTCCGCTATGTCTTTGGCTTCCCTGTCCTCTGTTGATTTACTAATTATGCTCGCGAGTGTCGTATCCGTCAATGGTAGTTCTAGCTCCCATTGGGGTGTTGTTTGTCTGTAAACTTTTGTTCGTGCCAGTGCCCTGGCTAGTTTCTCGTCCGCGTTCATCTCTTGTGCAGCTGTCCATCCTGCTGGTGTTTGTGTCTTTTGTATGGGTATTCCTCCCCATTTGCTTCTGTTTTCTTCGAATGCACTGAACGCGGGGTGTCTTGAATCCTTCGCAGCCTTTATCCAGTAGTTGTACACTAATTGCTTTCTTCTCAGTTGTAGTGGAAGTACTCCTAGTGCTACCTCTAGGGCTTCCCTTGGTGTATGCTTGCCTGTTCCTAGGATAATGCCCAGCGCTTGGTTCTGTATTGAGTCCAGTCTTCGTTTGTTGTGTTCGGGTGCAGCGTCGTATACTATGCTTCCGTATTCTATTCTTCCTCTGATCAGAGATTTGTATAGCATTAGCATCGTTTTTGTATGGGCTCCCCATCCACTGCCTTTAATTACTCTTAGAATATTTATTGTCTTTTTGCCTTTTTCGACTGTCTGGTCTATATGTTTTCTCCAATTTAGTTGTTCGTCTAGTGTCATCCCGAGGAATCTTGTGTTTTTTGTTCTCTTCAAGATCAGTCATGGACATGTAGCAGAATAAGTTCGTTTAAGTTGGTCAGAGGAGAGTGAGACTACGGGAGTGATGGTGTAGTGTTTGACTTGTCTTTATAGTAAATAGGTTCTTCCGTGATAAACACACATGATGAAGCTTATTTCACGAATGAGGAGGTATCTTTAGAATAGAAATAAATAAATGGACATATGGACAATGTTTATGTAGAGTAACAATGGGAATGTAATGTGATCTATGTATAATGATAACATATTCCCTTGTCTATGCTAGTCGTTATCAACCAAACCAGACAGACTTAAATAAAGAAGGAAATAGGTCGTCATAGTTTCATTTTGGTCAGTGTTACTAGGGTATACTCGTCAGATATATTTAGGAGTAAAAATCAATGTGACACTTCTCTCTCTCTCTCTCTCTCTCTCTCTCTCTCTCTCTCTCTCTCTCTCTCTCTCTCTCTCTCTCTCTCTCTCTCTCTCTGTCTTTCTCTCTGCCCGTCTGGGTCTCTTCCTCTCTTTCTCCACAGGCTGAGAACACAGGCACCATCTAACGTCATATTTTCTGTACTATCAACTCCATGTACAACCAAAGCATTCTCCAAAAGTTACAAGATGAAATCAATTGTAAAAGACGCTTGATGCTGTCAAATTTTTCACTAAAAACATCATTCAGCAAAATGAGATAACCCTTGGTCTGTGTGGCCTTCTTCCTCGTCGATGTGAGAATATACAGAGCTGTGCTGCCAACATCAAGATATGTTTGGTTGTGCTTATGTGTTTGAACAAATGTTCTCTTTCATGAAAGCAACAGACACTGTTGAAATGTTCAGGTTGATGAACGAAAGTTTGTCACGAGTAATTAAAGTATTCTACAACAAATGCAAGCCGGCTTTTGAAATATCGTGTTTCCACAAAGAACTGCAAGGCTTCAAGTCATTCCATTACTAATCTAACCACTAAACATCAACATGATGAAACTGGAATTATTTCATCAAGGGATATAAATCGTATATTAAGCAGCAAGGGACAAATACAATTTTAATGTGTATGTACCATTTTTCGGCTGCGACGATGACAGACGAGGAAGGTTCCCATTTGTAACTAAGCAGCTCGCAACACCAACACTCAGCATTCCCGACCTTCTACATCTGTTATTAGAGACCAGGCACATTTCATCACAATTATGTTTGTTGTAAATTTGAGTAAATCTATTTCTGTGTGACACTGTAAATATGGAAACTCCTGTCGATCTCTGTATATGAGGTAAACTATGAATAAAGATTTTCAATAAATAGGGATATATGTAGAATGAAAAATATTTAATCCAGGGATACAAATCAAAGATTAAGTCGCAAGGGAGACAAGAACTGTTTTTATAGATGTGCAGTGTTTTCAGCCTATTAAATGGCTGATATATATTGAAACAAATCGTTATGCTGCATTTACTTTGCAGCAAGCGTTCGTATTCTTTGTAACGACACGTTAAGTATTTTAAATATGCGTTCTAATTTATTTAGATTCAAAAGTAAGATATTTAACTTAATAGTTAATATATAGAAATCACATTGGTGTATTTAGAATAAATAATACCAAGTCCAGCATCCGTTTCAGTTTGTAATTTTATAACTTCTTGAGTATATTTGGCTGGCACATCTGTATGTTCCTTGAAATAATAGCTATTATGGTAATAGATCGAAATACCGTCACGCTCAGAATCAGTAAAGGCCATGGCACATATCATAAGTCAATTCTGGCAATCCGACAGCTGACAAGTGGTTGCATTTTAAGAGACATTTCTGATACAAAAGTAGTCTAATGACTACAAATAATCATAATACAAATGCCCTCCCGTCAAAAACATGAGCCTGAGTGCCTAAATTAAGTTAAACAATGGGAACACCTATCTATTAGGAGCGTTCATTTGAAATCCGTTTGTGCCGCACAGCGCGTAATTGCGAACGTTGAACATGATCATGTCATTGTCATGTGATAAGTACTGACCAATGAATAAAAGAGCACGTGCTTATCGTTCTATGATGCATAGGTTCTGTTTCTGACCGTTGAGAAAATGGCCGGGTTGATCCAAAATCCTTCCAAAGAAGCTCAAAGAGCGGCCATTCAGTTTCTTTCATTTGAAGGATGTCGACAGTAGACATTCATCGAAGAATGCAGGCAGCGTACGGTAACAAATGTGTGTCGAAGACAACAGTGACAGACTGGGCACGAATGTTTCGGAAAGAACGTCAGTTCACGACAGAAAAACAGAAAAAAACCATCGCCAAAATCGATGCAGCAGTACAGATGAACCGTTGTCGAAGCATACGTTCGCTAGCGAAAGAATTTGATGTGTCAGTTAGGACAATTCACAAGGTCGTTCGTAAGAAACTGCAATATCGGAAGGTGTGTTCACAGTGGGTACCACGGATGTTGACCGACTACCAAAAAGAGGAACGCATGGGATGGTGTTTGAACCACTTGCTGTATTACAGAGTGGAGGGTGATGCATTTCTCTTCCACATAGTGGCAGGCGATGAATCATGGTGTCACCACTTTGAGCCGAGCAGCAAAAGAGAGAGCATGCAATGGAAGCATGCTGGATCACCAAAAGCCAAAAAATTCAAGTCACAGGTTTCCGCTGGTAAGGTTATGCAGAGCGCATTTATTTATTTTTTTATTTTTTTTAACCATGAAGGGCTATTGTTGGCCGACTTTAAAGAACCTGGTGTCAACATCAACTCTACCCACTAGTTGGAAACACTAGACAAGCTGCACAAAGCCATCAAGAATAAACGACCCTTCATGCTTTCTCGCGGTGTGATTTTGTTGCATGATAATGCTCGTCCGCATGTTGCACATATTGTACAGGAAGCATTAGCTTGGAAGAAGTGGGAAATTCTGCAACATCCAGCCTATAGTCCTGATTTGTCATCGTGTGATTTTCATTTGTTCGGACGTCTAAAAAAAGCTCTCAATGGGCAACGATTTCACACAGATGCAGACCTAATGAACACGGTAAACACTTGGTTCAGTGAGCAACCTCAATTTTTTTTTATTTTTTATTTTTTATTTTTTTTTCGGACGGCATTCGCCACCTATCTGAGCCATGGGATGCTTGCATGAATGCCTACAACGACTTCTTCTTACCAACCCTTGGTGCATAATTCATTCAAAATGAATGCTTTGTTTAATTCGAACACAATTGTTAATGTTTCTTTCATGCTTTTGTAATAAAGACATTCGAACGGGTTTCAAATGAACGACCCTTATATATTTGTTCCAACTTTATGAGAAGATAGTTTCACAACACTGGATGTGTCTTGTTATGAACTTGCCGTCAGATATGATTGGTGGTATGCGTATTTATGACATCAGTAGGAATGTTTTTTAATGTTGTGCACAGTTGTGCGTTTACCTAAGGGTAGTTAACACAGACGGAAGAGTATTTTATTTTTTATGCGTACTAATGCTTTTTATTCTTTTGTTGTCTAAGATTAGCTTCATATGTGATGTTGAATGAAATAATGTATGAGAGGAATTAGAGAAGAAGGGCAGAATGTCAGACGGGCCTGCGTGCCCAATTCTTAACCCTTTGAAAATAAAGATTGTTCGTTCGTTCGTTCGTTCGCGCGCTCTCTCTCTCTCTCTCTCTCTCTCTCTCTCTCTCTCTCTCTCTCTCTCTCTCTCTCTCTCTCTCTCTCTCTCTCTCTCCACATGCTAAATCTCGCCAGCTACATTCCTCGTGGCTGTACTATCGACTCAGTGTACAACCAAAGCATTCTCCAAAAGTTACAAGACGAAATCAACTGTAAAAGACACTGGATGCTGTCAAATGCTTCACTAAAAGCACCATTCATCTCAGTTAGCTCACCCAACATATGTGGCCACCTTCCTCGTCGATTTGAGAATATACAGAATTGTGCTGCCTAACATCAAGAGATGTTCGGTTGTGCTTATGTGTTATAACAAAACAGGTGTTATAACAAGTGTTCGCTTTTATGAAAGCAACAGACACTACTTCAATGTTCAGGCTAATGGACGAACAATTGTCACGGTAATTAAAGTTTTCTACAACACACGCACGCCGAGTTGTGAACAGTCATGTTTCCAAACAGAGCTGCAAGGCGTCAGGTCATTCTATTACTAAGTCACCCACTACACATCAAAATGATGATATGGGAAATAGTTTACCAAGGAATACAAATCGTAGATTAAGCAGCAAGGAAGACAAGTACAATTTTTATAAGTGTGTACCACTTTTCAGCCTGTTGAATGAGTGATATATATTTAAACTAATCCTTGCCAGGTGATTGGGGTAGTTAGTATGATATAATTTCGTTAGCACGTGAATTATTGTTTTGTAGGACACGACTATGGTTTATTGTTGGAGCGTGTAAGAGGTCGATTGGATCAGTCGTAATCTTTCCTTAATTAGTCTGTTACTTTGCTGACGTGCTATATCATTTCTGCAGTTTCAAGTCCTCCGAGCTGTATCGAGCTTTCCAGTTTCATCTATTCGATGTTGTCCAGGGGTGCTGGTTTATATATAATTAGTTATTATTCCTTACTAGTTAATGTTGTTACTGTTCCAAATACCAGACATGCATTTAACTTCTTCCTCCTTACTCTGAAACCACAAACAACGGACTTATTTACGTAAACACTTCACAGGAGACCGAAACGTTTCACATCCTGTAATTACTGATCAAATCAGGAATGCAATCCACAATCGCTATAAATGCAATTCACCGTTAGTAAAATCATATTCTAAACCATTTTATCACTCAACATTTGCATGGCGGCAATCTCGTGCCATTGCCAACGCGGCTTTTGATCCGTGCTGTTCCTATGACGGTCTCCGCTCAGAGACGTCCTTTCAAGAGTACTTTCAACTCTTCCGTTAAGTCAATGCATGCGATCTCGCTCAACGCATGGTGCATGTTCCACACAGGCACGAGCTCACTCCTGGCACCATGAAATGCGCCATATAAGACCTTTGATATACCAAAAGATGTTCATCCTGACTTTCCCAACAGATTCATGTCTCTTGAATTATTGTTTTTGTTTTTGTTTCGTAATCAGTGTGAACGGGTATGTCCACTACATCGATTGCCTCTTAACGACTGTTTTTTTTTCCAGATGCACCCTTGACTCGTCTCCTGTCACAATTTTATGGAGAAAAGTATCTCTTTCTCGAGCATAACGATCTAAATACTACTGATAAATCTCTACCGTGCATATTTGTGATCAACGGCAAGATGTCTTAGAACCTATATCCTCCACACATCTCTATAATCGACGTCATGGTGGCAATAATTTTGTATACAGCACCGCGAGTCAAGTTGAAATCCACGGCTATTTCATTAGCAGTGTTTCATTACTTGTGACTGACTAGCTTGTCGAGCTGCCGTGTCACTCTGTCATTTGCCAGACATTAAGGTCTCTGGCTAAGCGGTTCACTAATGACGTTGTCTTCAATTGTGAAATCTGTCTACCCATTCATACATTCTCTTCTGACTCAAACTGCCTCCATTGTGAGCAATCATTCTTGTGTAGATTTCGCAAGAATTCAAACTCTCTTATCACAAGCAATACAAATAGCGCCTCTTTGTTCCAATGATGAATTCATTATTTTAACTGGCTGCGATGATAGGTTCCCATGTGTAACTATTCAGCTCGCAACACTAACACTCAACATTCACGACCTTCTACATCTGTTATTAGAGAACAGGGACATTTCATCAAAATTACGCTTGTTGTAGATTTGAGGACATCCATTTCTGCTTGATAAATATGGAAACTGGTGTCGATCTGTATAATGTGAAGTAAACAATGGCTGGTCTCCCTGGCCAAGGTGTTAACGACGTTGTTCGTAATCCCGTGTATCCACTTGGGGAAAACAGCTCCGCGAGATGTGGCAGCGGATCGCGCCGCGCTGGTAACTTACGGGGGTATGTGAGCCGGTCGTTTAGAAAGCAATGGCAAACTACTGAACGTAACAGTTGCCTAGTACATCAACAGCAGCTGAAAAATGCTGGTGTTGACTGCAACGTCTTGTAAGGGATATGAAACATTTTAAAACACCTATGAATAACCATTTTTAGTAAATAGGCGCATATAAAATGGGAAATATTTAACGCAGGGATACAAATCATAGATTAAGCAAGAAGGGAGACAAGACAGTTATTATGGATGTGCACAATTTTTCAGCCTCTTAAATGAGTGATATATGCTGAAAGGAATCGTTATTAATTATTTGGCAGGCAATGTGTACTCTTTTTGAAGGTGCCTTAAGTATTTTAATTACACGTTCCAATTTAATTAGATCTCATCTCATCTCATCTCATCTAATCTACAGTAAAATATTTCACTTAATAGTTAATATATGCCGGCTTCGTGGCTTAGAGGTTATGACTTTTCTCCGTAATCTCATATACTCTCGTCGGTAACGTGATTACGGTGAGAATCAGCAGTGGTTCGAATCGCATCAGTAACTTACGGGGTATGTGAGCCGGCAGCTCAGAAAGCAATGGCAAACTACTGGGCGTATTCGTGCCAAGAAATCAACATACAGCTGAAAGATGCTGGTGTTGACAGCGATGTCCTGTAAAGAATGTGCAAAAAAAAAAAAAAATTATGAATAAACATTTTCAGTAAATAGGTGCATCTGGAATGGGAAATATTTAACACAGGGATACAAATCATAGATTAAGACGCAAGGGAGACAAGAACGGTTATTATGGATGTGCACAATTTTTCAGCTTCTTAAGATGAGTGATATAAGTTGAAACAAATATTTTCTAATATTTTATAGTCGTATGTATAATATTTGACGGACTGTTAAGTATTTTTAATATCCTTCTAAAGTATTTAGATTCCACAGTAAGATATTTAACTCAATAGTTAATATATAACAATCATTTTGGTGTAAGTTTTGAGTACTTTAAATAACTGTACCATCCCTTTTGCTTATGTCGAGTTCCTGCGGAGTTTCTATTAATTTTGGCTGGCACATACATATGTGCCTTGAAATCATATCAATTATTGTTTACATTGGCACCTTTCCGTCTTGACAGACGATAGTTTGGTACATTGTGCTTTAAAAAGGCTTAATAACTACGATCCATGGCGGTGGCGAGCGTGGCTGCTAAGGCCAATTCTTGCTGAAAATGTTTGCCCACAGTAGGTGCATGTGAAAACATGGTCACTTCCACCATTTTGCACCATCTTACGTCTCTCACGCTCTGTGTGTGCTTTATCTGCAATCATTTTCTCCTTTGTCTTTATTCCGTTTCTGATAGTTGCCCTCCATGCAACACGTTCAGCGGCGACTTGCTCCCAATGTGCATTATCAATGCCTGTATCAATCATGTCCCGCTTACAATTATGGTAATAGACACATTATTCATGCTGGAATTGGATCCTACATTAATTCCAAATGTACTAAACTCCACATGGCGAGATCGACATCCATCACGCTCATAATCCGTAAAGGCCATGGCACATATTATTTGTCACTTCTGGTAATCCTTCAGCTGACATGAAGTAGAATTTTAAAAGAGACATTCCTGATTCAGAAGTCGTTTAATGGCTACAAACAATCATAAGACGAAATTTGCCCCGCCCCCCCCCCCCCCCCGAAAGAAAATTGAGCTCGAGCTTCTACATTAAATTAAACAATGGGAACTCTGATCTATAAGTGCTCCAACTTCGTGAGAAGGTAGTTTCACAACAGTGGATGTTTCTTGTTATGACTTTGCCGTCAGATGTGATTGGTCCTATGCATACTTATGAAATAAACTAGAAATTTTTTTTTAAGAAATCACCACAGGTATGCGTTTATCTAGGTGTAGTTCACACAGACGGAAGAGCAGAGGGTGTTAGAGATGTCCAGCTGTCATGATATATGGGTGACCACAGCTTTTGTATGTTGTATGTTAGTTGTATTGTATTCATAGTGTTTTGTTGCAAATATGTATATAATTGTGTCATATATTCATACCGTGGAAGGTGTTCTGTGCGGCAAGCTACACACAATACACAAGAATATATCTTCGTGGCTATCCGTACGGGAAATATACATTCATTGGCGGAAGCTGTGTTCCTACCGGATATTCGCCCTGAGAAATAAAATGTTTCTGGGATCATCGTTTCCGACACAGTGGAGTTTCCAATAAACATCAGCGGTAATGTACTGTCGATAACACACACACACACACACACACACACGCGCGCGCGCGCGCGCGCGCACGCACGCACGCACGCACACACACACACACACACTAACACACACAATCTCTCTCACACTAGCGTGCACACAGATATTGCCCGCGTGATAACCTCGCTCTCTGTCTTCTATGTCTGTTGAACAATGGTGTGATGAGGTAAGGTGAAGATCTGATTTATCTTTCCTCGTATTTATTGAATTGTGTGTGTATTAAGTGGCAATGCCGTGTTAGTGTGAGAGAAAACATGTAATAATAGTATACGCAGTAACAAAAATAAACATTAAAAAATTTAAATTAACAAAAATTGTGAACATTAAAAAATTAAAATGCAAACTTTAAAATTATAAATAGTAAATATTCAAAATAATTAAGTATTAAAAAATAAAATTTACCAAATTTTTTTAAGTAACAAATTTAGACGTTTAAATGATAAAAAATTTAAAACATATTTAATTTTAAATATTTTTAACTTAAATAGTAACAAAAATTTGATAAATACAAATGAAAGATGACGGTTATTAATCTCAGCAGTGGGCTTGGCTAAGTGTCATAAACACTATCATCATACTCTTAGGGTCGTGTTATTTAGTGTATAAACACTGAAGTCTCCGTGGTGAAATGGTCAAGCCGTTTTACTCGTGCTTCGAAGGTTGTGGGTCCGATTCCAGGCCGCGTCCTTCCTTTTAAGAGTTAAATGTTTCAGAGACTCCTGTGGGTCGTCGCTAGAGCTACGGAGTTCGTGCTTTGTGCGATGCTTTCCGTGCTGCGGAAAGAGACCGAGCCATGTGGGATAAAACCCGGTGCAATGTAGTCGACCCTGTCGACTTTTAAGCGACTTGAAATGTATAAACAACAGTAGTATACTATGAACATAGAAACAACAAACTTTCTTCAGAGTTATATAGAAGCAAGTCAGTTTTAGCAACACCAATCATAGACATGCAGCAGAATAATTTAGTGTAGGTTTGTCAGAGGAGAGTGAGACCCGGGGAGTTATGATGTAGTGCCCGACCTGTCTGTAGAGTAAATATATCCTTCCGTGATAAACACAAATGATGAAGTTTATTTCACGATTGAGGAGGTTTCTAAAGAACAGAAATCAGTAAATGGACATATGAACAATGTTTATGTAGAGTGACAATGGGAATGTTATGTTATCTATGTATGCTGATAAAATATTCCCTTTTCTACGCTGGTCATTATTAGCCAAACGAGACAGACTTAATTAAAGAAGGAAATAGGTCGTCATGGTTTTATTTGGGTCAGTGTTACAAGTGTATAATCTTCAGACGTATTTAGGAGTAAACATCTCTCTCTCTCTCTCTCTCTCTCTCTCTCTCTCTCTCTCTCTCTCTCTCTCTCTCTCTCTCTCTGGCTGTCTTTTATTGTCTCTATCTGCCTTCCACTTTATCTCTCTCCTTCTCTCTCCTTCTCTGTATGTATCTCCCCGCTCTCTCTCTCTCTCTCTCTCTCTCTCCCTCTCTCTCTCTCTCTCTCGCTCTCTCTCTCCCCACAGTCTAATACTGACCAACTACCTTATTCTTAGTTGTACTATCAATTCTATGTATAACCAAAGCAATCTCCAAAAGTTACAAGAGAAGATTAACTGTAAAAGACACTGGATGCTGTCAAATTTTTTTACTAAAAGCAACATTCTGCAAAGTGATATCACCCAACGTGTGTGGCGCCTTCCTCGTCGATTTGACAATATACTGAGCTGTGCTGTCAAACATGAAGATATGTTCAGTTGTGCTTATGTGTTTCAACAAGTGTTCCCTTTTATGAAAGTAACAGACACAGCTGAAATGTTCAGGCTGATGGACGAAAATTTGTTACGGGTAATTAAAGCATTCTGCAACACACGCAAGCCATGTTTTGACAAATCGTGTTTACAAAAAGAGCTGCAAGGCTTCTTGTCTTTCTATTACAAAGCTAATCACTAAAATTCAACATGATGAAATGGGAAATATGTAACCAAGGGATACAAACCGTAGATTAAAAATAGAAAGGGAGACAACGACAATTTTTATGGATGTGTGCCATTTTTCTGCCTGTTGTATGAGTGATACATTTTGAAACTAATCCTTGCCTGGTGTCAGTAGTAGTTAGTATGATATCATTTCGTTCTCACATGAATAATTGTTTTGTGTGTCACGGTTATGGTGTATTTATTGTTAGGGACGTGGCAGAGGTCGGTAGGAGCAGTCGTTAGCTTTCCTGAATTAGTCTCTCACTTTGCAGATATGCTACTTAACTTCTGCAGTCTCCAGTCCTCCGACCTGTGTTGAGCTTTCCAGCCTCATCTGTTCTATGTTGTCAGGGGGTGGTCGTTTATGTTTAATATAGTTAGTTACTATTTTAAAAATAATTAGTTGCAAGTCCTTCACAGGACGTAGCAGTCAACCCCAGCATTTTTGCTGTTCGTGAATCCTGGGCAAATTTTACGTTCAGTAGTTTGCCATTGCTTTCTGAACGACTGGCACCTATACCTTTTTCGAAAAACGAACACTGCTGTGTTACGAACCCGGGTATATGGGCTTACAAACCGCGTTTGCAATACCTTAGCCACGGCGACCGGCTAGTTACTATTACTTATTAGTTAATGCTGTTACTGTCCCAAATACCAAACATGCATTTAACTTCTTCCTCCTCATTCTGAAACCACTAACAACATACTTATTAACGACAACACTTTACAGGAGACCGAAACCTTTTCATTTCCTGTAATTACTAATCAAATCAGGAATGCAATTCACAATCGGTATAAATACAATTCACAGTCATTAAAATCATACGCTAAAATATTCCATCACTCAACATTTGCATGGCGGCAATCTCTTGCCATTGACAACGCAGCTTTGGATCCGTCCTGTTCCTGTGACGGTTTCCGCTCGAGTCGTCCTTTCAAAAGTATTTTTAACTCTTCAGTTCAGTCGATGCATGGGATCTCGCTCAAGGCATGGTACATGCTCCACACTGGTATGAGCTCTCTTCTGTCACCAGGACATGCGCCTATATAAGACCCTCCATATCCGAAACATGTGCGTCAAAACTTTCCCAACGGATTCATGTGTCTTGAATTGTTGTTGTTTTGTTTCGTAATCAGAGTCAACAGGTCACGGCATCAGTCAATCATTCATGTGCCGTCTCCACATTAAAGATTAGCGGAATTTTCAACACTGTCTCTCGCCCTGACCACACATTTTGTCAGGTTGCTGTTCGTCCATCTTTTGATGTTATCTTCCCACGAGTATCGTTGTCTACCTCTTGCTCGCTTGCCTTCAGCCTTACACTCCAGTATTGTTTTTATAAGAATGTCATGTCTTTTAATGTGGCCGAAATACTTCATTTGCCTCTTTTTTTATTTCTTTTATCAGCTCTCTTTTCATTCGCAGTTTTTCTAGAACCTCGGTATTTGATTGATTTTGTTTCCATGAAATACGACATATTTGTTTGTATATCCACATCTCTAGAGCCTCTGTTCAACTTTCTAATTGCTTGTTTCATGTCCAGGCTTCCGCGCCATATAGTAGTGTTGAATATAGATAACGTTTAACAATTCTCATTTTAAATGCATTGTTAATTTCTTTAGATGTCAATACGGATTTCATGCTGTTGAAAGCATTTTCGGCCATTTCTATTGTCTTTTTGATTTAGTTTCATTCTTCCATCCTCTGTTATCACATGTCCAATATAGGAGAAACTTGTTACTTGTTTCTCCCCGTTTACTGTGATGCTCATTGATGGCCTCTCGTTTCCACTGCTAATTATTATAGTTTTCGTTTTTATTTTATTTTTTTTTAGGGGGGGGGGTGGCGGAGGGGGGGGGGGGTGTTAATATCTAGGCCAGTGGTTCTCAACCTTTTTTGGCCCGTGCCCCCCTTAACCATATTTTCAGAACATCATTCAACCCTTTCATATTTCCTATCTAAAAATTTGGCCGGTGCCCCCCCCCCCCCCCTTTTTTTTTCACCATATTTTCAGAACGTAATTCCTCCCTTTCGTATTTCCTACCTAAAACTCCCACCCGCCCCTACACAGTATACGTAATAATGGAAGCTAAATTTAATAGCACATACTACAACAAGTCTAGACGTCCACATAAGGCATGATTTATGGGTCTACTTACGTTATAAATTGAATTTTAGAAGGGTGAGACGTACAGAACTGTACAGTATGAAGGGAAAAACAATATCAAGTGATCAGTTCTTGTATTAACGCGATCTTGAAATAATCTTAATTCCCCCCTGGGGGAGGGTGGGGGTTTCCCCACCGGTTGAGAACCACTGCTCTACAACAACCTCTTTCGTGTAGATGCAAGACATTTCAGGACTAAAACGACCTTCTTCTTCTTCTTCTTCTTCTTTCGTTCGCTTGAAACTTGTCTAAATCTTCAATGCTGTCTCTTGTATGAATTTCACTGTCTTTTTTTAAAAGTTGACTCAGTGGTCCATAGAGTTTATCTTCCACTGTTGTTTCTCTAGGCCAGAAAGTTTACCTAATGTGTCATATTTTGGACAGTCTTGGAATATGTGATTGTTGTCTGCGGCGCCAATCTACATGTGCACATGGCTGATTAGCCGATCTTGAATTTTGTATGCAAGGGGGGGGGGGGGGAGGGGGGCCTTCAAATGAAAACCTTAACAGTGTGATAGAAATTACTATAACCATGCCATTGTCTTGTAATCTGTCAATATTGCTGTTAAAAATGTCAATAGTGTTAAACGCGTGGCATCACGGTTCAGACGAACCCATTGATGTCATATGGACAGTGTAAAGATGGCCGCCAAACTTTTGACATGCACCAAAGAGGAGAAGCGTTCTGTTATCCGTTTTATGATCAGTGAAGGGGTGAAACCTATAGCAATTCAGTATGGTGATGTATGCCTGTGAGTTCATCAAGTGAGTGGAGTGGAGGAGGAAGTTTTAAAACGGCACGACTTCTGTGAAAAGGTACAGTAAGTGGTGCAATGGTGGATACAGACGTGGCCAAGATCATTCCTGTCTACAGGAATCCAAGGACGTTATCGGCGCCGGAGGACTTGCATTGAACGCACGCAGGGTGACTATAATGAAACATAATACATTTACACTTTACTTTTTCGAAATATATTCACACACACACACGCACGCACGCACGCACGCACGCACGCACACACACACACACACACACACACACACACACACACACACACATTTCAAGTTTCCTTTGAAGTCACCTCGTATATCAATAACACAAATTTCACTTTCCATCATCAGTATCCACCAGATATTCAGAATTTTCAGGTTATTTAGGGGGGGGGGGGGGGACAACAACAACAGGCGAAATAAAATAAAATATGATAGCATACATTACTTGTCTGGGAGTCTCCGAAGCGAAGTGTCTAGCGCTTCACACATTCTGGGTTCGATTCCGTGCTGCATTATTATATTCAGGAGTGCCATTTACTCGGAGACTTCTGGGGGGTCATCGCTGGAGCTACGGAGTTCATGCTTTGCGTGAGGCTTTCGATAGGCTGTTATGCGGTCAGAGATTGAGCCATATGGGATAAAACTCGGTGCAATTAAGTGGATTCTGTTGCCTTTTCAAACTTCTTTAGCCTTTGTCAACAATCGCAGTTGATATAGAGAGGTACAGGCTGTATTTTTAATGACTGTGCAGTGTTTGAAAATATCGCCGGTCCAAGTTTTGTATTCACCCTCTGTAAAGTTCATGTGACATGATAGGTAAATACGAAACTTTGGACGGCAATATTTTCAAACCCTGCACAGTCATTAAAAATACATCCCGTATGATCATTAGTAGTAATGAATTTGAACCCCAGTCATCCTGACCCGTGTGTTGATCAATGACTATGCATTGAATGCTGAGTATATTTATGTAACGAGTCAAGGCAGAATAGTCTTCGTCTTACTCTTCTGCCCTTTATTTCAAAATGGGTCCTTGACCTTCTCTTGTAAGGTCAACAAACTAGGATGACCCGTATGCGCAGAGCCGGCTCTGTGTCAAAAGGCTTGCGAATGAAATTCGTAATCCCGCATGTCGCATTCGAAACACAGCTGAGGTCGATTTAGAGGCAGACCGCTTTGCGTAGGTTTCCCTACAATTGTACGAATGCCGATCGTTCAGAAAGCAATGGCAAACTACTGAACGTACAATTGCTCACGAATCACAAACAGCCGAAAATTGCTGGAGTTGACTGCTACGTCCTGTAAAGGATATGCAACTAACTTCTTTTTTCCTTTTTGTAATGCACAATCACATGCTAGCAATGTTTGGGACGGTTGGATGTAAGAAACAATTAACTAAAAATTCAGCTGCCCAAATTACGTGAAACATTACAAAAGGAAATCCACACTAGAATATTTATAGAAAGCGTGATTGGGGTATTGACACATTTTAATCTTCGTCGTTGCTAGGGATTTCGTGAACAGTGCAGGGATTCTTCTTTTTACTTGTGTGATCTATGGGAGAAGACTAGAGCACGAACGGAGATATCAAGTAAAATAAATGACATGTCTATTTTCCCACGTATTGAGGAGTATTGGGTATATGGTGCAAGGCACATATGTATATACACCAAAGGACACTCCATTGATGATGCAGTCAGTATCATATCGGCCGTCTTTACTTCCCATGATATTTTAGGTTGGGTCAATTTGAAAATTTCGCCATAACAGATTCAGTGCAAGATAAAAAGTAGGTTTAGATCAAACAAAAATAGATAGCGGAAATTGGGAAGTAGGGGTGTGTCACAGTTATGACTTAAAAGTTGTTAATATGGTAGCAGACATGTCGTATTATATATGGAAATAAAGGGAGTTTGCATAGGGAAATAGAAACGGGAAGTCGCTTCAGACGATTAATCCTCCAATGGCACTTCAGGTAATTAAATTAGCTTCGAACACAGGACGGCTGCGCCGGCAGGCACTCATGCTAGCCACTTAGCTATGGCGACTCCCACGTATAGAGATTTGGGCATGTAATGAATGTGACTTTTGACAAGTACAACCAGATTGTTTGAAAATTCCTTTTAAAGGCGGCAACAGGGAATTCCGACGTGTCTACTGCTTTCAATGTTGATATTCTGTCTCTTCTTCTTTCGTTCGCTTGAAATTTGTCTATATCTGCAATGTTGTCTTGTGTATACACACCACTGTCGTGTTTAGTTCACTCAATGTTCCACATTTATCCTCCACTGTAGTTTCTCTAGACCAGAAGGTTTGCCTAGATATGTTGAATGCGGGGCAGTCTTGAAGTATGTGATTTGCTGTCTACGGCGCAAATCACGTGTGCACATGACTGATTTGCCAATCTTGAAGTTTGTATACACGTGGTTGCATAATCGACGGTGTCCTGTTTTAGGTGCAGAATAATTATTTGTTTTGTCTGTCAATTAAATAATAATGGTCTTGTTTTGATGTTGGCGTTTTTTGGACTAATTTGATGATTCTATTTATTATTATTTATTTTTTTTGTTTTTTGGCGCTGTTTTTATTGTTTAGTGCACTGATTCTCAACCGGTGGGGAATTCCCCCCTTCTAAAATTCATTTTATAAAGTAAGCAGACCCACAAATCACGTTTTATGTGGACGTCTAGACTTGTTTAGTATGTGCTATTAAATTTAGCTTCCATTATTACGTATACTGTGTAAGGGAGGATTTGTAGGTATGAAATATGAAATGACGTTCTGAAAATACAGTGGAGGGGGGCACGGGCCACATTTTTAGGTAGGAAATACGAAAGGAGGGGGGGGGGTGATGTTCTGAAAATATGGTGAAGGGGGCACGGGCCAAAAAAGGTTGAGAACCACTGGTGAATATATGGTGAAAATATGATGAAGCAAAATGACACAGAAACGGCCAGTGTCAAACTTATCAAGAGCACTGAGGTTAGATGTTTGTGGAAGAACGCGATCGTCTGGATCTATCGGTATTGCATATGATGATGATGATGATGATGATGATGATGATGATGATGATGATGATGATGATGATGATGATGATGATGATGATGATGATGATGATGATGATGATGATGATGATGATGATGATGATGATAAATAGGGAGCGCGAATGATTCCCATCCAAGACAGATAAAAGACATATCAAGTCTGTCCTAGTTGTTTCAGTGGTTATTTGTACACTAATTCAACATTTTTAATAGCAGATTACACAGATAATGAGAATTAATCAAGCAAATCGAAAACAGAACTCATTTGGTGAAAGTTGTGAAAACATACCTACACATATTTGGGTAGCAATGTAAACAACCATGGTGGAAAGACAGGGTTATTAAATACAAATAGAACAGGCAAAATGTTGTTTTATGTCACTAGGAAATGTAGGGGAGTGATAGGAAATCAAATGTGGTGCAGAAGTTAGAGTATTTAACTCGCATGGGGCTCAAACTTACCCGGACAAAAGAAAAGAAGCGACACTGATTATTCGAATTATCCGTGGAGCACCTGGGCCGAGATGTCTATTGTTCTTTGATGTGGCCCATGTGGGCTTGCCACCTGTGTGACAGTCCAGTAACACGATACGGATGAGAAAGGGGATTGGGGGAGGGGGGAGGGGGGAGTGAGGAGGACGACAAGAGCAATAACAAATCAATTGTGTCTCCCCCGATGTGTCTCCACCTTGCCGCGGTGGGGGAGCTTGCGTGTCCCATTGACCCCATCTGCTTGCCGATGGATGAAAACTACATATCGGACAGCTTATGGGTTAGGGACCAGCTAAGAGAGACACAACCTGCTGCTCTGCAGGTAGACTGAGGATAGCAGTCAATAGACTAAATCAGGTACACGAAGGCAGAAGACCTTGGTCCGGACAAAACTCTAAGGCTCCCTGTCGAGGGCTCTGGCTGAACGCCTCTAAGCCCTCGGATCTGAGAGCCAGGCCGATACCCACCTACCGAAAAATAGGGGTTAGATACTGAGCAAGCTACATGCTCAGGTCTGATACATGTTCAAAGGCTCTCAGCTGGGGGATATGAGGGATATCCGGATTGTAGGGCCTGGCCGTTTCTCGTTCACTGCTGCACGAAGGTAAGGTGCTGAGCCGGCAGCACATGTAGCCTACCTCGTGAGCGAGTACAAAATGTCAGAAAAGTGCCCCAGTCGAAGGAAATGGTTACGAAAACTGTCTGTATCTAACTCATAGAGAGTGTAGACACAAGTGGAAGAACGTCCCAATGACGCGAAATGGAACGCACGGCGAGCGAACCTATTGCGTGGTCCGAAGTCAAAAGCAACAGCTTACCGTGTGGATGTCGCTCGCAGTCTGACCGCTCCTGGTTTGTGCTTGAGCTATCAGTGGCAAGCGAGATGCCCAACGCATGGAAGTGAGGAACTAAAGCAGCCATTAGCAGGACGTGGCAACTCCTCGGGTGAGCCCAGTCTCAGAGCAATATGTGCCGGCTCTGCAATTATGGAAGCCTCCTTGGATAGCGAGGGAATGCCCATGGTCTGCCCCTGCCTTCCCTTGAGGGCCGACCGCGATATCGTTGATCGTCCTATCTTGACAAGCTGAGATGTGGGCGACATCATAACAGTCTAACGTGCCTCAAAACCAGAGGAAGGCGAACCTCATTAAAAAATGCCCGCCGGAAGTCGGAAGTGTCGTCCTACGGGTGGCAAACTAAAAATTGACACTACGCAATTACGTCCGAGTGAAATGTCTCGTCCGAATGTCTCTCGTGCTAGGAACAGCTCTGACTACCTAGTTTCCGAATGCCGCTCTTGTTCGGAACAGCTCTGACTAGGTAGTTTTCCGAATGTCTGTCGTGCCTGGAACAGCTCTGACGGGCGCAACGACAAGCACATGTCCGAAAACTCGCTGAGTGGATACCGTCTGCAAACCTGTCTGGTTTGTGCGGGAATGACCCGGGGCAAACGAAATGACCAATATATTGAAGTGAGGATTTAAAGCAGCCATGAGCAGGACGTGACGATTCCCTCGGTAAACCCAGCACAGGGCGCTATGTGTCGGCCCTGCAACTATGGAAGCAACCTTGGATGGCGGAAAATGCAATGGACTGTCCCTTCCTTCCTTTGAGGGAAGACCGTTGTCTTCGACCGTTCCAACTTGGCCACAAAAGTGAGAGTCTCCCAGGAATGCTACCTGGTCAAAAAAGCACGCTGTAGTCGGATGTGTTGGCCTACGGGTTTCGGCCCAAGGGCGCATAGCAGACACACCGCAATCACATCTGAAAAAACACTCCGGATGAACGAAAAGAAGAAGAAGAAATCAATTGTATGAGCGAGTACCTCGGTATAAAGTATGGTGTATCCACGAATCTTTGCGAGTGAGTACCTGGGTATAAAGTATAGTGTATCCATGAATCTATATAAGTGAGTACCTCGGTATAAAGTATGGTGTATCCATGAATCTATACAAGTGTGTACCTCGGTATAAAGTATAGTGTATCCATGAATCTATACGAGTGAGTACCTCGGTATAAAGTATAGTGTATCCATGAATCTATACGAGTGAGTACCTCGGTATAAAGAATGGTGTATCCATGAATCTATAAGAGTGAGTACCTGGGTATAAAGTATAGTGTATCCATGAATCTATACGAGTGAGTACCTCGGTATAAAGTATGGTGTATCCATTAATCTATACAAGTGAGTACCTCGGTATAAAGTATGGTATATCCATTAATCTATACGAGTGAGTAACTCGGTATAAAGTATGGAGTATCCATGAATCTATACGAGTGAGTACCTGGGTATAAAGTATAGTGTATCCATGAATTTATACGAGTGAGTACCTGGGTATAAAGGATGGTGTACCTATGAATCTATACAAGTGAGTACCTCGGTATAAAATATGGTGTATCCATGAATCTATACGAGTGAGTACCGGGGTATAAAGGATGGTGTATCCATGAATCTTTGCGAGTGAGTACCTAGGTATAAAGTATGGTGTATCCATGAATCTATACGAGTGAGTACCTCGGTATAAAGTATAGTGTAACCATGAATCTATACGAGTCAGTACCTGGGTATAAAGTATAGTGTATCCATGAATCTATACGAGTGAGTACCTAGGTATAAAGGATGGTGTATCCATGAATGTATACGAGTGAGTACCTCGGTATAAAATATGGTGTATCCATGAATCAGTGCGAGGAAGTCATCATCATCATCATCATCATCATCATCATCATCATCATCATCATCACCATCATCATCACCATCATCATCAGCTTTCACTTTTGCCGTCAAGCGTCGTGGGGAGGAATAATTGGCGCTCCAGTGCCCGATGGGTGGCATTGCATAGTGTCTGTCATTCTGTGTGATTGTACAGTGTCTCTGATGTCGTCAATCCATTCTCTTCTCTGGCGTCCTCTTGCTCTCGTAGCAGATGATCTTTGATGTTGGGCCAGTGATGGTAGTTGATGGTGTTGCATTCTAACGAGACAGCCAAACCACTCGATCTTCTGTCTTTCAATAAATGTGGCACAAGATGTTGATCCCACTGTCTATCCGATAACATTTCGTATACTGTACCTCGATATAAAGTTTGGAATATCAATGATCCTACGGTAGCGTAATGGCTGGACACTGGCTTGTCGACCTGAAGATCATTAGTTCCATAAAATAAAAGCAGCCAGCGTGACATTGACCACATCACACACCGAGTGTTGATTGTTCTATAAACAGTTGGATCTAGCACTAAATGCCCAACGCTTCTTAAATCTCGTAACAGGGTCCTTTACTTACTTATAACATAATTGTACCATTTGCCATCTTACACCATTACCGGTGTCTTGGTTCTGCTCTTGTCTCGACCATACCAAGTGGCCAAGCCATCCAGGTATTTACTTCTCTGTCTCCCTCTTGTTCTCTCTCTCTCTCTCTCGCTCTCTCTCTCTCTCTCTCTCTCTCTCGCTCTCTCTCCCCTCCCCCCCCCCCCCCCCCCCAATCTTGCCAGTTGTCACCAAGTTCTCCAATTTATTTCTTCTCATAACGTGTTCAACGAATTGTGGCTGTCTGCGTCTAATTTCTCTAATCAGTTTACGGTTTTCATTTGTTTCTTGTAGGACTTGGTCATTGGTTTTTCTATCTGTCCATGGTATTCTTTGCATTTTCTCAAACACCACACCTCCACAGCCATTAGATGTTTTTCAGCTTGTCTGCTCATTGGTCACGCTTCACATTCATGGAAAAGTATAGGTTCTATGTTGCACTACAACACTCTTTTCTCATTGCAAATGACATCTTTTTATTGGTTAGTATGTTTTCCATAAATCGGAAATATTTGCGGAAAGAGAGATAGAGGAAGACATCATGAGAAGATTGTTGACAGTCTTGTGCCATGGCAAGGAAGAGAGTCGACACACGAATTGATTCACGCCATCGGAGATCGCAATTTGTGGAGAGGCATGATTGCCCACGCCAGCCGACAAGGCACAGCATGATAATGCTGTTTTACATCTTGCATGACGATTTTTGTTCTAATCTCTTCAAGGCATCTCCCATCAGATGTTATGACTGTTCCGAGATAATTCACCGATTCACTTGTTAAAGATTATTCGCATTTACTTGTATATTAATTACATCGTGGTATTTCCTTCTTCCTAGTGATCACCATAATCTGTGTCTTCTTAAAATTTAATTCCAGCCCTAGTTATTCACTGTGTGCAACAATCGCATCTACTACATGTTACAGATCCTGCTCATTGTCTGCAATCAAAACTATCATCCGCACATCTAATGTTATTAATGTTACACACCCCCCCCCCCACCCCCCATGGTGATTCCTTTCATATCTTCTACATATTTTCACACCATTGGAGTAGCAACGTGTCATAAACAACGCGTGAGGGCCTCAGATTCCCTATTTTGGGCAGTTGCGTAAGTCTGGCCATGGCCTAGCCTGCCATGGTCGTCATGAAATGGCAAACCCCACCCATAACAAGATGTAGACAATGGATTCGGCCAAGAGATTCAAGCGTGGGTATCTGTGTATATCAGTTGACGAAAAGCCCTTGGTCTGTCAGAAGATTAATTCTACCACCTAGAGAAGTCGTCTGTCTTGTACTGAATACTTTTTTTCAGAGTCGTCAAGTGCGTGAAATTTCTGTGTGATTTTGATTTTCATATTTCGTTTGGATCATCAGCCAAAGTCACCATGGATGGTAAGTATTACCATTTACATACTCATCATGTTTGTATGTATGATTTGATCCCTTGTCTACTTTATGTTGCATTTTGTAGCCTGAATTTCCTTCTTTATTATGTTTGTCTTGTTTATGATTTTGAGATCTTACTTGTTTATTTTCTCTCAAATTATTACTTCTACAAGTTGAATTAGCATATTAGTGTGCAAATCCAGGAGTACGTACATCTTTTGCGTCTAATGGTATGTATTTCTTACTCTCATTTCTACTTCTTTCCTGAACCTACTATGAGTGTCGATCATTACCCAAAAGTGTTTATTTGATAACCTAGCTAGGCCGTTTATAGTCAAAACTGTGGGCCATCGGGGTGTCATTTACACTTAATCTTCTGTTGTCTAGTGTGTCCACCAGTTTCAATATGTTCTCCCCATGTCTTCTATGAGTGCCAATTAATACATGCGAATATAGTGTCTATAACTATCTGTAGATCTTCGGGGTATTACACAGCTTTACATTTGACAGTTTTCTAGTGTGTCCACTCATTTGTATTTGTTCTCTCTGTGTCTTCTATAAGTGCCCATTAATACATGTGAATATATACATATTTCCGCTCGCTTGTTTTGAGCTCAAGCGTAGTCCACTCTGGACTGGTTTGTTTTCCACTGGGTTAGATATCCCTATTACTAGTGCCCCTTGCCATCAGGCGAACTCACTCCGACTTCTTAGGTACTTGTAATTTACGTCCCCAGGTCAAGGATGAGAGGGCAACATTTTAGTCAAACTACTTGGTGTAAGAGTTAAACTCGCTACCACGACATCAACACACCAGCAGTGTTAAGAAAGAGCGCTCTTATCCATTCGGCCATACCAACCTCCCGTGAATATAGTGTCTATAACTATATATAGTGTATAGTGTGTATGTAACTATATATAGTGTGTCTATAACTATACATAATGTGTAGTGTGTCTTAAGGTATATATAGTGTGTAGTGTGTCTATAACTATATATAGTGTGTAGTGTGTCTATAACTATATATATATAGTGTGTAGTGTGCATGTAACTATATATAGCGTGTAGTGTGTATGTAACTATATATAGTGTGTCTATAACTATACATAATGTGTAGTGTGTCTTAAGGTATATATAGTGTGTAGTGTGTCTATAACTATATATAGTGTGTAGTGTGTCTATAACTATATATATATAGTGTGTAGTGTGCATGTAACTATATATAGCGTGTAGTGTGTATGTAACTATATATAGTGTGTCTATAACTATACATAATGTGTAGTGTGTCTTAAGGTATATATAGTGTGTAGTGTGTCTATAACTATATATAGTGTGTAGTGTGTCTATAACTATATATATATAGCGTGTAGTGTGCATGTAACTATATATAGCGTGTAGTATGTATGCAACTATATATATAACTATCTGTGGATGGTTGGGGGGAGGAGGGGGGCCACACAGCTTTACATTTGACCGTGGTCTAGTGTTTCCACTCATTTCTATTTATTCTCCCAATGTCTTCTATGAGTGCCCATTAATACATGTCAATATAGTCAATACTGTCATATATATAGGATGGCCTGGGTGCCGTGCAGCTTGACATGTCTGGTGTGTCCGCTGATTTACACTTCTTTCCTATGTTTTCTATGCGTGCAAATCAATAACACACCAACGTATCTAGGAGGGTGTATTCGTGACTGCATTCATTTTCCAATAAAGACCCGCGGATCAGTCTTTGCAATGTAAACAATTGACAGAACTTATATGAATTGTCTGGGAAGTTCGGGTTATAAAACAGGGAACTGTGCACCACATCACACAGGTCGTGGCTTAGAATATATGAAGGACTAACAATTTACTCATTTAACCTGGCAAGTTAAACGGTTGTTGGAAGTTGAGGACATAGTTCACAGCCTTGTGGACGTGGAACATAAGGGAAAACTACCACATTATATTTGATTCGATTATTCCCTGGCACGGAAGGGAGTCAACACATGAAATGATCCATGACGTCGGAGATGGTAATTTGTGGAGAGGTAGGATCATCCACGCCAGCCGGCAAGGCACTAGATGATGATGATGGTGGTGATGATGATGATGATGATACCAATACCCCTACCCTGTTCATCATCAAAGAGAAGTTATATTAAGGTCCATCGCCTGGTTCAGACTAATAATCCCGTGACTGAGTCAGCCACAAACAGAATATTAATGTGAAGGTGATTGTTGTCCAATGAGGGTAATGGTTGGTCACCACATTATACTACCCAGGACACTCAAAATGGAAGTCGACGACAAATAATCTCCACGGACAAAAATTACATACCAACCCAAAAATCAGAATCAACAATGCAGACATTGAAAATGTCTTGAACTTTGATTATCTTTGCTCCATAGTCAACAACCATGGAGACTTCTCAGAGATTAAACTGTATTAACTGATGAAGTACCATGGGATGATAAAATGTCTTATTCAAACTTCCTGTAACTGCCATGGACTTATAAATCAAACTATAGTTAAAGTATCAATACAATAGTTTACCTTGATAACCTCTTGTAATTGATATATAATACAACATGTCTGCTACCGTATTAACAACTTTTAAGTCATAACTGTGAACCACTCTTACTCCCATTTTAAACCATCCGTGTTTGTTTGGTCCAAACATGCCTTTTGTTTGTCGCTGAATCTGGTAAGAGCCTATAGAACAAAGTCACATTTTGGGAACATGTATCTTTCCCGCAGCAACAAAATACAGTCATTTGAGTTCTAATGTTTATGGACCACCGAGTAAACAAGAAACAACACTGCAGATATAAACACATTTCAAATGAGCGAAAACAGAAGAGGCAGAAACATTCTTAAAATATCGCGGACCAAGAATAAGAAACAGACTGAATTTCTACAGGATCTAACACCGACGAGAACTGACTCATGTTTCAGAACTAAAATACTGTGACCATATTAATCATAGATGGTCGTGTCGGCCGAGAGGTTTATCACGATCACGTGTAACTTCTTGTCCGTTAAACTTCATGTGCGCTGAAAGCGGGGTAGTGGGTTAATTCCACCGCTCAGATGGACTGAAACATTGACATCTAATTTAGCATGCAACGGCTTTAAATTCATACATGAGACAAATTGTAGTTATAATAAAATGTCAAGCAAACGAAAGAAGAAGGGGAAGAATGCATCGGCTACTACCAAACGTAAATTTGTCTAGATAATAAATCTGGGGTTGCAACGTCCTGCAATAGATCATGAATTTATTCAACGTGACAGTGACGTGGAAAACAAAGTTATGGAAGGCAGAAGTTCTTGTAGAAGAGAAAGAGGTCGACCAGCACGAAGAAGATCATAGGACACTGCAGACATCTTGAGCATAAAGGTGCATTAAGGAAGGAAATTGCTAGAGATCGAGAGACTTTTCGCTACGCACTTGATGAAAGCGACGTTCTGCAAAAGATCTGCTACATAATGATGGCAGCTTCACAGCCCAGCGTCAATTCTGTTATGGGATTATCTTTAACTCATTAAATGCTAATCAAAAAGTAGATTTTGACCAAACATGGTGTTCAATCTAATGAACAAATATTGTAATGTAAATTTTCGCTCTCTGAGCATTGAAAGTATGGAAGATACCTCGAAACAAAACAAATAATACAATGACACTAGTATATATCGTCCTTCTGTTCAAATGGGAGGTCACATTTGGCGATATATTATCCTTCGATACTTAATCAGTTAATGACTGAAGCTGTATCCGACCAGAACGATGGCTTTGACAAAGCTGAATATGTGTGTTACTTCAGCGAGTCGATGCTGTCATTTAGAAGTTTTAATCATCATCATCACCCAGTGCCTTGTAGGCTGGCCTGGGCGATCATGCTTCTACGCAAACTGCGATCTCTGATGGCATGGAAAAGTTCGTGCGTTGACTCCCTTCCGTGCCATGTCTCAAGACGGTCAAGACTTTTCTCCCGCTGATTTTCCCTATCTCGCTTTCCACTAATCTTTCCAAATTGTGTCTTCTCATAAAGTGGCCAAAAAGGATGACGGTTTCTTTTTGATTTTTGTAGTTGTCTTTGCAATTTATTTTCCCTCAAATTGGCCATATTGTTCATGTTCATCATCATCAAGTGCCGTGCCAGCTGGCGTAGGCGTTCATGGCTCTCTACAGATCTCGGTCTTTGGTTTTCTGGATCAACTCCGCTGCTGATATTACTCCATGCCACCGTCTCAATCCATCCAGCATCATTTCTCTTGGTCTGCCTCTGCCTCTCTTCCCCTCGATCTTTCCAGTTGTTACGATGTTCTCCAATGCCTCTCTTCTCATCACGTGACCGAAGAAAGGTGTTTGTCTCTGTCTTATTGTTGTATATAATGTTCTAGTTTCATTAGCCTGTTTCAGGCAGTCATCGTTAGTTACGCTGGCAGTCCAAGGAATTCGCAACAGTCGTCTCAGGAACCACATCTCTGTTGCTTCTAATTTCTTCTTACTTTGTTCATTTACATTCCAATATTCACTGCCATACAGCAAAACTGGTTCTACATAGCATTTCAGCACTCTCTTTCTTACATTCAGTGATAGTGACTTATTGCACAAGATACTCTTCATTTTCTGAAATGCGGCTTTTGCCTGCCCTATTCTGCTCCTAATCTCTGTTGTACATCTTCCATCTGATGTTATAAATGCCCCTAGGTATCTAAAATTATCCACTTGGTTAAGGACTTTTCCTTCTATTTCTATGTCACATTTTGGTGTCACCATTTTCTTTGATATTACCATTGTTACTGTTTTCTTGATATTCAAGGAGAGGCCTTTCCTTGCACTTTCTGTTACTACAACGTCTAATAATTGTTGTAGGTCTGTTGAATTATCCGCCACCAATACTGTGTCATCTGCATAGCGTATATTATTTATATTATAACCTCCAACTAGTATTCCTGGCATCTCTTTGATCTCTCTCATTATTACTTCGCTATACAGGGAGAAAAGATCTGGTGACAAGACACACCCCTGTCGTACTCCTAGCTTTATCTGTTCGTAACTACCCTCTTTATTTCCCATTTTAATTGCTGCTACTTGGTTCCAGTAAACATTCTTTTTTTTTCTTAAATCTTTTCCATCAATGTTGATATCTTCCAACATTTTAATCAGTTCATCATGTTTTACTTTATCAAATGCCTTAGTATAATCTCTGAAGCACAAATATATGTCTCTCTGTTTCTCTATTGACCTTTCTATTAGTGTCCGTAATATATAAATTGCATTGTTTGTGCCCTTTCCTTCCACACATCTGTAACAGTAATAGAGTACTGGGGTATTATTAGGATCTAGTGGGAAATAGATATAGCACGATTGAGCATCGAGAGTGAAAGGGTGAGAGATGCTCAATCGTGACGTATTGTGTTGGCAAGGGCAGTTAAGATCCGGCCTTTGACTTGAGTGCAAGCTAACATCAACCCTTGGTCATCAAGAATAAATAAACTTTATATTGTCAACTAAAACCTGACTTGCGTGTTCATATACACTGGTATAGGACACGAAATGGTGCCGTGACCAGGATACTGGATTTGGCCGTCACGGACACCACGCGAAGTACTAGGAAACCTTCAAAGGATCCAGACCAGACTGCCTAAACAGGGTATTTAGAACAGACGTTTTTTCCGAATCGGTTTTGTCAAGGTCGAGAGACGCTTGTTATTGTTCCATGCTCCAGTCAAATAACTCCTAGAAACAGCTTCGGCACGTGGTAGAACAACCAGTGAAGTGATGCCCAGTAAAATTCAGTAATCTGCAAATACAGAGGCCGAAAGCCCGCCCAGGGGTGGTCCTCTGTAAAGCTGTTACAGAGACTTGAGATAACAAATTTTCAACTCAAGAGGCTTGGTAGAGCCGTCGCTTTGCATAGTACAACTCAAGAGGCTTGCCATAGCCGTTGTCTGAACTTTAGCGTTATCAAGGGGCTTGCCATATCCGTTGTCTGAACTTTAGCGTTATCAAGGGGCTTGCTATAGCCGTTGTCTGAACTTTAGCGTTATCAAGAGGCTTGCCATAGCCGTTGTCTGAACTTTAGCGTTATCAAGGGGCTTGCCATAGCCGTTGTCTGAACTTTAGCGTTATCAAGGGGCTTGCCATAGCCGTTGTCTGAACTTTAGCGTTTCCAAGGGGCTTACCATAGCCTGAGTTTTGCTAATTTCAAATCGCCGCTTACGTTGTCGCTATCTCAAGACATCGATGATGTGCCCCACCCGGGGTGAAAACAAAGGCTAGATATCTCAGATGGGACCCGACCAGGGGTTGAAGATTATCCCGGCATCCCTAGAGAAGTGACGAAATTACTTGGGAGAAGAGACAGTCTACCTGAACTCCGCGACCGATTTTTCAACTGAAACAGGCTCCTGGTGATCGAACGAGTCGAGGAAAGTACGTGCTTGAGTCAGGAAACAAAAAGAAGGTGAAATTGTGTGGTTCTCAAACCCAGAAACTAACTATAGTTTTCCAAAACAAGTGAGTGTATTCCTTAAATTAAGAAATTGAAATTGTGTGCTTCTTTGCTTGCTTTGTTAAAGTATATTTCAGCGGAACAGGACACCTCGGACATATAAATGTTGTCTTATAATAATGAACTTGGAATAAGATTAATATTATACTAATATAGTGATATATATATATATTGCAAATTTGTGTTGTACGGGGGTATTTCATATTTCAGATCTACAATATGGAGACCCTAGATATTTGTTAGGACAGGTACTTGGTAGTGTATAGTGGATTGGATTACATTGCCGAACATTGTCAACATACAACATACTGAATAAAAATGGATAAAGAATTAGGACGCGTGACTGCATGGTTGCAAGAATTGAAAGTAGCGGTCGATGAGGTAAATAATTTTGTAGAAAGGTTAAGAAGAAGAACAAATGGACTAGAGACCTATAGATTTAATGTACAAGGCAACAGAGTAGGAGGGAATAACAGGAGACAGCCAGTGCTTAATGAAGACAGAAGACGATATGATTCTATGTATGCGGCTGGTTATGACGAACCAAGTCCAAATGCTTATAGGGTAAGAGACGGCAAGAAGAACAGACGTAATAGTGAAAGCGCTGACTGGTATAGTATTGGGCGTGAGAGAAACCTTGAAAAGAAATCGTGGGACTGGCCCTCTCACAGTGCAACCGCCAGAAAAAGACGTAACGACTGGTTTGAAAAGAGACAAAGACAATATTTGAAGTCAGGATCGAAAGACAGAGTGGAACACAAAGATAAGAATTCAACGACACCTAAAGTACTTGCCAACATTAGTATGGAACAGGAAAAGAAGACGACGGTGTTAGTAAGGAAAATAAACCGAGAGACACATGAGAACCAAGGACGAAAGAAAGCCAAGGAAGAAAAGTATTAAGGAAAGGAATAGTATGATTGTTAATAGAGGTAGTACTATGTCAAGTTCCTCAGCGATAGACAGGAAACTAATTCCCAAATGGTGTAGGAATATTAGCTCTCAAAGTTCAGATTACGAAGAAGATATTTCCACATGTTATAGTGATTCTGAAACAGATATAAATACTGGTGAGTCGAAGAATGAGAGAGTTACACTACGAACAGATCCTGACTTATGTAATGTTCCCTCGTACGGTGTAGTTGCTGGTGGACAGACGGACAGAGTTTTAGTTAGTGACTATAGAGAACTAGATGACAAGAAAGTAGGGAAAACTAAGAGACGAATACCGAGAAAGAGAAAGAAAGACAGAGGTTCTAAAGGTGACTATGGGAATAGGGTCGACGTATCTGCAGTAAATCGTTATGAGAATTATTATGAGTCTGAGGAAGGAACTACTGTCAGTGTGTCATCTGAAGACGAGATGGGAAGATACAAGCGGTACGTAAGGTACACAGGGAACATTGAGCAGACCGACGCAAATAAAGGTAATAAGAAGAAAACATTTAAGAAGAAGAATGGCGATAGACAGATAGCGCGAAATTACTCCGCGACAACAGAAGATAACATAAGAAAACTCAGAGAATTAAGACCTGAGTACTTTAACAGGTTGACAACAGATAGTGAAGAGGACATAATAAGAGAAAGACGGGTTAATATATTGAGAGACAACGAAATGTTTAACTTGGACACACTCTATAATGGTTAAAATTCCTTGGGTGAGGAAGGAAAATGGAATAGTTTATGAGAAGAATTGAGATTTAAGCATATAGATATGGGAGCTGTCTGGAATAGGCAGATGAATTTTGTTTGGTGTAGCATCGCATGGTATAGGGTAGGCGATGGAGTTGTTGATATTTTACGTGGATACGTAGTACAGGATATCTGGTTTTTGATTTCGGTGTAGGGAGAGTAAACTAGATAAAATAAGTTTGTCCGGAAGGGATAGGTACAGAGAGTTAATCACGTTGAGTGATGTATAAATGGTGTGCACAGAAGTAGTAGAGGGTGAGAGATAAATGGTTTGACTCAGAGCTATGACGTGATGTCTGAGATAGTTTTGCTTGTTGGGGTGAGAAGAAAGAATAGTATTGTATGACAGCTGAACCGAGAATGTCTGGTGAGGAGAAATAGGTTGAGGAGGAATTAAGTATCCTGTGAGTAAAATAGTCAGTTGAACGCGAAGAGTATTAAGAGTAAAAGACTGTAGAAGTTGATGCTTGAAGAATACGAGTTACGTCGTACTTGTGGAGAAGGAAGAGTTGATTAAGTCTGAGAAAGTTGTTGTCTGGAGAAATATAGAAAGCGGAATGAAGTTTGTTTTGAAAAGATAGTAGATAGTGCTGTGAAAGCGATATAAGTTGCGAGAGGCAGCCTCTGACCTTCGTATGGGAGTGAATGATTGAGTAAAGTAGAAATAAGGAAGAAGTGAATTGTGAAAGTCCTGTGGAGAAATTCGTCTGGTTATGCGTTGTTCATACGTGAGTATAACTGTAGTCAAACAGGTGTTCGTCGTGATGAGTAAAGCAGGATAGAGCTGTGATAACGTCACTTAAGTGGAATACATAGATAAAATGTAATGGTTGCGCTGATATATCTTGTGTCAATGTGTGTGGAGGAGATCAATACGCTTAGATTGTGCTGAGTGATTGCTGGAATGTTGAATTGGCGTCTAAATTGTCTTTGTAGTAATAGTATAGACACGTTAGGTTGTCGCGATGCGAGTGGTCGTGAGATGAGAGCGAGGTTGTGTGTCCGTGTGAATATGTGAAGAGTGGTTGATAAAACGTAGAACATAGAGTATGCGAAACATGGTTGGAGGATTGTGATGTCTTTTCGTTAGAATATCTGACGTTGGAAGGAAATTATGGAAGTTGAATGACGGAATGAGAGTTAACATTCTGAATGATGTTTCATAAAACATTGTTTAGTATTCTTGACAGGGACATGTAGAAGCAGGAATGCCTAATACTGAGAAACGAGGAAAGTGAGGTCCGTTGTCAGTTGTAAGTGGCGTGGCTTGCAGTTCTGAAAGAGTCCCGAGAAATAATAAGAAGAGTGAAAGATGCGGAGGTAAACATGGTTAGTAAAATGAATGTTGGAGAACGTGTTCCGAGGAAGGTGACCGGTTTGATTGTCGTCACGATGTAAGAGTGCTAGAAGAGACTTGAGGATAGCTTAGAGTAGTGCAGGAGGATGAAATATTAATTGCGTAGGGTAGACGAGAAAATTAGAAGTAGAGTTAGTTGCTTTGGTGAGAGGTCTATAGTAAATAGACAAGTTCTTTTGATGGGAGTAGCATGGTGAAGATACTGTAGTTAACAGTAATGATTAAGAAGTGGTAGTGATGTTTTGTATAAAGCCAAGGGAAACAATAGCTGTGCCGAGCCACAGGTTATTAATAAGTGGATGATGGCTGGTACATTGAGTTGACATTGGAATAGTCGCCACATTAGGAATGGATAAAAGGAGTCAACCTGTAGTTTACAGTGATTGAATTCCAAATAAAGTGGTGTGTTAGGACTTAGTTTTGTAAAAGATAGAAAATTGTGAGGGGAGATAATCAAAGTTTGACTTCCAGAAAAAGGAACGGTCAGTTGTTGAGTAGTGATTTTGGTTGAGGAGAACAAGTATTGTTCCGCGTTATGATGGTCTGAATTGTTTTGTTTTATAACAAAATAGGTATGAATTGGAGGAATAAATATGTGTTACAGTGAAGATGGGCCACTGTACGTAGTTAATTGTAAAGGGAATTATTTTTTAAAAAAAAACCTTCTCTTTAGCGAGAAGACAATTCTTTTGTGGAGTCTGAGTGTTGATGCCTCGTGTATAAAATGTTTTTTTTTTTTGCTTGATTTGGTCCTGTAAAATGATTGTTATTATTTTAGAATAGGATTATTGTGTTTGTAGACTTTTGTGTGTAAACTACTGGTCCGTAAAAGAGACCAGTAGTAGTAGGTAAAAATAGAATAGGATGTATGTTGTATCATCATCACCATCATCATCACCATCATCATCATACCTTTAGTTGAGTTGCGGGGAAACATAAATGATTGTTACAAAAATTTGGGGGGGTTTGATGTCCTGTTGTGATTTTATTTCGCTGTTTTGTATGTTAAATAGTAGTTAGTTAAGTTATGTTTAAATTACAGGGTTTTGTCTAGAATAAAGACAATATATGGGGTTTAATTAGGACCCTTCGTTCAGAAAAGAGTTAATAAAACTACTGAGAACTAATAGAGAGACACATTCTCTTTGTAAAGAGTAAGTTCATGGGTATTTTATTGCTGTGATAATCAGCGTAGAGAGGTTAATAGTTAATATGGTTATGAAGTAGTGGAAATATATGGATGGTTATGGGGAAGTTTAGAGTTACACTAAAGTCAGCATTGATTGGAAATATATGGATTAGAAGCCATATGGGGGAAGAAAAGATTAATATAGCAGTGGGGTAAATGAGGAGAAAGTTTTAAACATGGGTTACATGATGTACACAGGATTGCGGGGTTATAGAAAAAGAAGAGGGTAACGGGTTACCCCAGACAAAAACATGAATTGAATCCATGTTTAAATCTGAAGAGTGATTAGACACTGTGGATAACAGTACAAGAATAAAGGGGTGTAAGTGTGTAGTCGAGACATAGTGACCTGGGGTGTTTGTAGGTCCGTAAGAAAGGGACTGAGATAAAGTTGATTGCAAGCAGTCACAGACATGACTGGTTATTTTTGCTGCTGTGGGTTACGGCACGAATTATGAATTGAGAGGTGGAAGATGTTAGAGAGGCATTGGCTTACATGGCCTGGGCAGGATGTAAATGTTTATCCCTTTGGGTGTATTAAGCTTCAGAGATAGAATAATAAGTGGGTTGCTGGAGTAGGGTATATAATGGTCAGATTACGATGTTGTGTTAAATGGTTAACATTCCGAAGTTACTGGTGTCTATAATAAATAGACATTTAAGGGGAGATTTCGAAGTTACTAAATTGCTGTAGATAACAGCATAAGTGGAGGTTTTAGTAGATATGCCCATAAGAAATGGACATTAAGAGATAATTTTTAACTGAGGTATAGGAGAAGATTAGTTATACGAGGTGATGTGGTTATGAGAGGTGATGTCTATAAGGTTGGAGGAGGTCTTAAGGGATAATAGACCTTTTTAATTGTGTCCTCGGGATGTGTTTTGTGGTTAACATTACAATGTGAGATTGAGATAAGGTAGTGTCTGTAATATATAGACACTTAGAAGTGAAGAATATTTTTAATGGTGGGTATTTGATGCTGTAGATAGCAGCGTAAACGTTTACCATAATGAGTGGTAAGGGGGTGTGTGATTTTAGACTTTATTACATAAAGTCTCAAAAGAACATAGGGGTGTAAAGGGGTGTGTGATTTAGATGAGTGTGATCTTAGGGTGAAAGAGTATACTTCTTCTTTAAATGCCGGTGGCCACCGATTCTTTATCTTTCTATCGTGTGAAAGTGATTTCAAGTTAGTCGAAAGGGGAGAATGGTATCAGCGTTTGAAATAGTAAGCGGAATGCTTATGAAGTGGAAAAGTAATATTTAAGAAGATGTGTTATAATGTATTTTATAAAGTTGATATTGAATTGTTATTAAAGATATGTAAATATGTTATGGTTGTTTGAAGAGCCAGAAACGAAGAAGAAGTGGGTTGATATATATATATATAGCAGGGGAAGACTTAAAGAAATAGAATATTCACTTTGGGGAAGATTAGGAGAACTGTGAGAGATAAAGAAAAGGAGGGAATAGAGTAAGGGGATTAGGAGTAAAGATTTTTTCCTTTTATAGGAAAAATTCTTTAAGTAACATGGGGAGGTGTAACAGTAATAGAGTACTGGGGTATTATTAGGATCTAGTGGGAAATAGATATAGCACGATTGAGCATCGAGAGTGAAAGGGTGAGAGATGCTCAATCGTGACGTATTGTGTTGGCAAGGGCAGTTAAGATCCGGCCTTTGACTTGAGTGCAAGCTAACATCAACCCTTGGTCATCAAGAATAAATAAACTTTATATTGTCAACTAAAACCTGACTTGCGTGTTCATATACACTGGTATACATCCCTACTGTTCTTCACTAATTTCCATTTTTATTTTCGTTTTTTTTCTTCTCATTATGATTCTGAGTAGAAGCTTAGTGATATGGTTTATGAAGTTAATTGTACGAAAATCTTTACAATCAATTGCTCCTGGTCTTTTTGGTATAGCTATAAATACAGATTTCAGCATATCTCTGGGTAAATATCCACTACTGTAAATATCATTCAACATTTTGGTTAATATATCTACTCCAAATTCTCCCAACACTTCTAATTCTTCTATTGTGATTTCATCTGGCCCAGCTGTTTTTCCTTTCTTCATACGTTTCATAGCGTCAGCGACTTCTTCTTTCAGAATAGGTGGACCTTCTAAGTTACTATCTTCTGTTAATTCTTCCCTTTCTCCGTCATATAATTCTCTTATATACTCATTTCACCTCTTCATTATAGCACCTTCCTGTAATAATATCTTTCCTGTTTTTGATTTCAAACACCCTGTATTTATTCTTATTTTTTCTCCTGTAAGCTCACTGATTTGTCTGTACATATTTTTTGTATCATTAATGGAATTTAATTAAATTTTTTTTGCATTGCTCGTTTAACCAACTTTCTTTAGCCTTCCCACATTTATCTTTTATTTCTTTATTTATCTTAGCGTATTCTTGTTTGCCATTTTTACTCTGTTTTCTTTTGTCCATCAGTTTTAAGATTTCTTCATTCATCCATTTTTTCTTAGCTATTTTGCCTCTCTCCGGTAATACTTCTTTGCTAGTTTGATGAATGGAGTCCCTTAACATTTCCCATTGTTCATTTATATTCTGTATTTTAGCTATTGCATTGTACCTATTTTACACAGTTACTCTGTATTGTCCTTGCAGTTCTTTATCTATTTTCAGAACCTCTTTATTAAGTCTCATATTCTTTACCATTTTTTCCCTCTCTTTAATCTTACTTTTATTTGTCCACATAGTGGTACATGATCACTATTACAGTCAGCACCAGGCATTGTCTTTACATTAATTAAACAATTTCTATATCTTTTATTAATTAGTATGTAGTCAATTTGATTGCGTATTTTCTTATCAGGGCTTTTCCATGTGTACAGTCGTCTTTTATGGTGTTTAAACCATGTGTTTCCAATTATCATATCATTGATATTTGCCCATTCTATTAGCTTTTCCCCTCTTTCATTTCTTGTACCTAAACCATAATTCCCCACTACATCCTCCATTTTCCCCTTTCCTACTTTTGCATTAAAATCACCAAGTATTATTTTTATTTCTTGTGATCCAATTTGAGCCATCACCATTTCTATTTCGTCGTAAAATTGTTGTATTTCTTCTTCACTACTGCTTGTTGTTGGTGCATATACCTGTATAATATTTATGCTCTGATGGATCAGGATGGTGGTATATACATTCACTCACGCTCAGATGGCGGCCTCTACAATGCTCAGAGATTGAAGGCTAAGACCAAAATTAGGAGGGTACTGATCAGAGAGTTGCTTTTTGCAGATGATGCTGCAGTTACGACCCACTCTGAGGAAGAATTGCAATGTCTACTATCTGCATTCTCCAATGCTTGTTCTGAATTTGGTTTAACAATTAGCAAAAAGAAGACACAGATTATGTCACAAGGTGCACATGGGGTACCATCAATCTTTATTGACGACGCCGAACTAGAGATGGTAGACCATTTTACATATCTGGGGTCGGTGGTAAATAGCAAATTATCCCTAGATCAGGAAATCAACATCCGGATTGGAAAGGCAGCAACAACAATGAACAGGTTAAGAAAAAGAGTCTGGGAGAACAGGAAGCTTACTGCCAAAACAAAAGTCCTTGTCTATCAAGCCTGTGTCCTTAGTACTCTTCTCTATGGCAGTGAAACCTGGACAACTTACTCACACCAAGAGAACAATTTAAACAGCTTTCATATGCGGTGTCTGCGAAGAATTCTTGGTATTAAGTGGCAAGACAAAATCACAAATACTGAAGTATTGGAAAGATCAGGTTGTGTGACAGTTTATTCCATGCTCAGTCTTCGTAGACTTAGATGGATAGGACATCTTAGGCGGATGGATGATGGTAGAATACCAAAGGATATCTTTTTTGGTGAATTACAGATGGGTAAGAGATCTCAGGGTCGGCCTCTACTACGATACAAAGATGTGTGTAAGCGGGACATGATTGATACAGGCATTGATAATGCACATTGGGAGCAAGTCGCCGCTGAACGTGTTGCATGGAGGGCAAATATCAGAAATGGAATAAAGTCAAAGGAGAAAATTATTGCAGAAAAGTCACACACCAAGCGTTTGAGACGTAAGATGGTGCATGATGGTGGAAATGACCACGTGTTCACATGCACCCACTGTGAACGGACATTTACAGCGCAAATTGGCCTTATCAGTCACACTCGCTACCGCCATAGTTAAAAGTTATTATGCCTTTTTAAAGCACAAACTATCGTCTGTCAAGACGGCAAGGTGCCAATGTGATTTATGCTCTATTGGTTTGCCTTTGATTTTTACCATAACTACTCTATCTGAAATACACCAGTATCCATTAATTGACTTGGCTGTTTTTTCGTCTAATATTATTCCTAGACCTTTTTCATGTGTATCCCCTCCAGAATAAATTATTGTGTGATTGTCAGCTATAATTTTGCCCGATCCCTTCCATCTCATCTCACTAACGCCTAGTATATTCATTTTTATGCTATCCATCTCTCTTAGAACATTGGTCAACTTTCCTAGCTCATTTAATGTCCTAACATTCCATGTTCCTACTCTAAATTTATTTATTTTAGTTATGATTTTGCTATCAGTACAGTAACTAGATGACGGTCTGGTGTCACCTGTGGCTCATGACTGTCCCTACGGGACGAGGATGTCCTAAGACAGCCATTAACGTCGTTCACTAACTCTGATATATGTTTTGCAATGAAGTCTTGGGAAGATAATGTGGTGGTTTCCCCTTGCCTTCCACATTCACATGGTGGTCTTTTTACCTCTGCCTTTGACAGCCATTTCCGACTGTAAGGACAAGTGAGTGCCCTGCTCTGCTCAGCTGCAGAGTTGTCCACTTATTCCGGTGGATACTCGGTCCCCAGAGCTGTGTTAGCCACACCGTGGTGTGTTTCCAACCTCTACCACGGGGAGGTGCAGTTGGGATTTTCCCTTCCTAAAGTTATGGTCTATGACCAAAACTCTCCAGTACTTTGTCCAATTAATTTTAAGCATTCTTCTATAAAACCACACTTTGAAAACTTCTCTGCATTTTATTCTCCTGTTTACTAATTGTCCAGGATTCACAGCTGTATGTTAAAATAGGTTCAATGTAACATGCAACAACTCTTTTTCTAACATTCAAGGACAAGGACTTATTACACGAACTGTTCTGTTAATACCGATATCTATTTATATATATTTATTTGTCGTAAGATGAAGAATATTGCATGCAATTTATCTTTGTCAATCGATTTGAGAAAAAAGAGTTCTTACGAGCGATACAGAGCCAATCCCGATGAATGGAAGAGAAGATAAGATAATTAGCAGACAATTGAGGAATTGTGTTTAGACTTCGGAGATGTGAGTTTTGTAGAATGATGAAAACATAGTTGACGGACAGAAAAAGCGACAAAGATATCTTGAAAAATGTTAACTCCCAAAGAGAACTGGTTATTCGCATATGACATATTGCACTGAATGTAATTGATTTCTGCCTCAATCTTTCAGTCCTGTACGTTTGTCAGTCTGTTTTTTTGTCTGCCTGTCTGTCTGTTTGTTTCGTCTTCTTCTTCTCCTCTTCCTCTTCTTCTTCTTCTTCTTCTTCTTCTTCTTCTTCTTCTTCTTCTTCTTCTTCTTCTTCTTCTTCTTCTTCTTCTTCTTCTTAATATTATTATTATTATTATTATTATTATTATTATTATTATTATTATTATTATTATATCATTCTTCCAGCATGTATAAACCTTCAAGCCTCGTTCGGAGAGAAAACTAAACCTCTGTACCCATTACTCCAGCCGTGGGGAATGCCGTCTGACGACTGTCGTTCAGGTAAGACACGTCCTCACTGCCTGCCTGCCTGCCTGTCTGTCTATCTGTCTGTCTGTCTGTCTGTCTGTGTGTCTGGCTGTCTGCCTGGCTGTGTTCCCTCCTTGCTGTCTATCTGCCTGGCTGTCTATCTCTTGTGGAATGCCGTCTGACGACTGTCGTTCAGGTAAGAAACATCCTCACTGTCTGTCTGTCTGTCTGTCTGTCTGTCTGTCTGTCTGTCTGTCTGTCTGTCTGTCTTCTATCTGTCTGTCTGTCTGCCTGGTTGCCTGTCTGTCTGGCTGGCTGTATGTCTGGCTGTCCGTCTATCTGATCTGCATTAACACTTTCCTTAAAACGCACACACGCATGCACGAGCTCACCTTTCATATCTAGCAGAACAATTGTCAGTGATTTCTGGTTTGATCTATCCGTCCAGGCCTTACATATATCTGTCTTTATGTTTGTCCTTTCTGCCTGTCTGTTTTTCTGTCTTCGTTACGTTCTTCTTCTTCCTCTTATTCTTCTCTCCATGCTCTGCTTTTCATCTCTTCTTCCCTCTCCACTCTCTCCCACTATCTTCCATCCCTCTCCTCTTTCTCTCCTACCCTTCCCATTCCCTAATCCGTGTCATCTCATCCTCTTCCTTTCCACCCCGTCTTTCTTTTCCACCTCTTATTTAATCCCGCTTCAACGTTTTCTGCCGATTTTTTCCTTCTGTTCTTCTCCTTCTCTTCTTTCTTTCTTTCTTTCTTTCTGTCTGTCTGTCTGTCTGTCTTTCCACAAGCATAATTTCATTACATCCAGGACAAATTCTGATTCAACAAAATATATTTAAAATGTGAAATATCGACTGTTTTAGGGCATCGTCGATGAATTCAGACAAACACCTCTGTCTGTCTGTCTGTCTGTCTGTCTGTCTGTCTGTCTGTGACTCCTGCTTCTTCTTTTGTTGTTGTTGTTGTTGCTGTTGTTGTTGTTGTTGTTGTTGTTCTTCTTCTTCTTCTTCTTCTTCTTCTTCTTCTTCTTCTTCTTCTTCTTCTTCTTCTTCTTCTTTCTTCTTCTTCTTCTCCTCCTCCTCCTTCTTCGCCTCCTCCTCCTCCCCCAACCCTCACCCGCCTCCTTGTTCTTCTTCATCATAGGTTCCCCGTCTCCTCTTGTCATCTCTCCTACTACTTTCTCAATTCCTTTTTATTCTCCTCCCTCCCTCTACCCCTTCTCTTTACCTCTACATGTTATTATTATTATTATTATTATTATTATTATGACCATCATCATCATTCTTGCAGCGGATGCCTCAGTCGGAGAGAAACCCAATCGTATCCCTCATTGTCCTTTACTCCAGCCCTGGGGATCACCGTCTACAGATTCTCAACCAGGTAAGAAAGATTTCTATGTTACCCTTCCCTATATTCCATCAGAACCAATAAAAGGTAAACGAAAATGAGACCTCATAGAGCATCCAAGCGGATATGATGTTATTAAACATTTGCCTCAATTCCCAGGTCACCCCAACCAAAAATGTGTACTAGGAAATGTTTTGGGAAGTAAACAAGCCGGTGTGATATTGACTATATAAATGATCGTGTGTCGACTGGTGTATGCGACTAGCACTAGCACTGTTTAATGAATACTCCTCCCGCAGTGTGAAAGGGTCTTTACTTTAATTTTCTTTATGTATAAATATTGAAATCATTTACTTATTACCTGTAAAAATAAAATCTCGAGTTTTTTCTCATGTTTATTTTAGGATTAGTCTCTCCGTGAGTATTATTACTGTCTCTAATGTTATAGTTTAGCTCATGTTTCTTTCATGCCTGTGTTATTCAAAACATAATTGATTCTTATGATTCACAACTTTATAGAAGATAATTTTATAGACAGTATAACAAGGGGGGAAAAACGAAATAAAAGTATCGAACTTAAATGGTCACAAACAGGGAGGGTCCTACCGTTGTTTAAGTTAAGACTTTTATAAGAACAAGCATACAAAGAAGTAGAACAGATAAGGAAACAAGTTATACATAAGTTCAGCAGGGACTCCTAATGTGCTATGAAAGTAAAGGTAAAAAAAAAAATCGAGATTCTCTTTAATGGTACCCATTTTAAGTTAGGTTGCAGTGCAGTGATGTCAGCTTGACCTGAGACCCAGGTCAGTTTTAATTTTAACTGTTACAACAGTTTTAACCGGTATAGAGCCATGGGATGATTAATCGTATTTAGCAGAGTTCCCGTATCTGCTACCATATTATTATTACCAACTTGTAAGTCATGACGGTGACACACCCCTACTTCCCATTTTCTGACACCATTTTTGTTTGGTCCAAATCTACTATTTGTTTAGCATTGAATCTGGTATAAATTCGAAACTATCCTGATACGGATTGAACCTAATGCCACCGGTACAACAGGCCACCGAGGCTTCCTACAGACAATGCACTCATTGTTTGACCAGGCTACTTTCCATTGTGTTAATTTATGAACAGTTAAAGATGGTTCTGATGGCAGACACTGCTGTTCTGAATTGAGAGACTATGTGATGCCCATGTAACATGATCCCTCTCTCGCCCTGCCTAGTTTACTCCAGAGGAAAGCTAACACCAACACGTCTGGAACAAGACAAGCTGTAGAAGCTGCCGAATCAGCAAATTAATGCTCTAACTGTCCGCCTGTCAGAGCTGCGATCCTAGACCAGTTTCTGACCAAGGCTTAGGGCTTGGTCTGCCCTGCCATGACATTTAGTCTTAAGGTTGTATTGCCTCGGAATAGGGTAAGGATTGTACCCTCCCAGTTTTGCACTCCTCTGCCTGAAGCCGTTGGCACAATATGGGGTGTTGGGTTTGATGAAGTTCATGGGCTTTTACGGCCCATGCCGGAGGGAGAATTGTGAAGGAAGATTCTGGTGCTTTTGACCACAAGTAGCCTGACTATGGAAGTCAAGACAGTAAGTAAAGCAATAACATGACTCGAGACACAGACATTCACTAGGGCATGTTTTCTTAGTTACTCAATGAGCATGCTCAAGAAGATAAAGATGGGTTGGATTCGAAGAGAGTGGCTGCTGTCTCTGGAGCATTCTCGGCTGGCAAAGATTAATTTCATTTTCGTGCCAGGACGTGTGGGTGTGCGAGGAAATAAGTGGGCTGACAAGCTTGCAGGTAAGGTTACTGTGGAAGGTGGACCAGGCTGACATTCTGAATGCTCATCGAGAAGTAAGACTTGCGAGAACCATGGTCAGACTGCGTGAACAGCAAATTAAAAGAGGTATGGCCAAACAAGAAACTACGCGGGAAGCCAAAGACCATTAATAAACCAACACAGAACTGGTGTCATCAGTTGCTACACGCTGCAGGATTTACTGAGGAGGGGATCTGAGCAAGTATGCACTGAATAGTTCAATGCGCATTGACGATGATCTGTTGACTAACTAACTAACTTAGGCTAGAGTTAGACATTTCATTATCAACTCCAAACATATACCCATAAAAAAGATGTTTGGTGGTATCATTATTGAACATAAAACAAGACGTTCAGTGTTAGTATTTCAACATATGTTTACATTTCACTGGTGTTTGTTATTATTTCCCATTAATTTATTGTTTTGTTGTGGAAATGTAATGATTTGATATTTAGTCTAGTTTTCTCATATCTGTCTTTACTAACATTAGAGACGTTTTTTTTTTTCACTTCTCTCTTTACTATCATTGGCGAAATCTTCTCTCATGTTTCTTTACAATCATTTGAGAAGTTTTCTCTTGTTTTTCTTTACCATCATTGGATACATTTTGACACATTTCACTTTACTATCATTGGATGGTATGTCACATTTCTCTGTACTATAATTGTAGACGTTTTCTCATGTCTCTCTTTGCTATAATTGGAGACATTTACTCTCATCTCTCTATACCATTATGGGAGGTTTTCTCTCACATCTCTTTAGCATCATTGGAGACATTTTCTCTCATCTCTACCATCATTGGAGGTTTTCTCTCACATCTCTTTAGCATCATTGGAGACATTTGCTCTCATCTTTCTATACCATCATTGGAGGTTTTCTCTCACATCTCTTTAGCATCATTGGAGACATTTTATCTCATCTCTCTATACCATCATTGGAGGTTTTCTCTCGCATCTCTTTGACATCATTGACAGTTTTCTCTCACATATCTTTAAAATTATTTGAGACATTTTCTCACACCTCTCCTTACTATCATTGGAGATATGTTCTCATCTTTTTTTACCATCATTGAAACGCAGTTTTTAGTTTTAGTTTTAGTCGATGGATTAACATCACGGCACACGGGTGTAACCCATAAGTGCTCCATTCTCCTCTTAATTCAAACCTGAGTTTGGAGAAACTCAGCTCAGTGCACAAACCCCATAGCACCGGCGAGGATCCTGAAATACTTTGGGTAGATTTTTAACTCGAAATGTTGCTCGGGCAGCGCCGTTAGGCTACTCTTTTTCAATTTCCAACTGCCCAGGGATTTTTTACGTGCGCAACAATACACACGGACGTCTGATCTCACTACCCAGAGACCAGGGGAAATTTTATTACTAGAAGTCCAAGTGAAAAAATCCCGGTTCTCACCGGGGCTTGAACCCGGGACCTCCAGCACTCGAGGCAGACACCATACCTCGAGGCCACGCAGTTCCCTTTTCATCATTGAAACAGTTTTCTCACATTTCTCTTTACTATTATTTGATTAGTTTTGTTTCTGACAAAGAACTTCTTGAGCAATGACACTACTTGAGTATGTTTTTATAAAGCAGGTTTAAATAAGTTCCAACTGTTCTTTATTCGACAGGTGTAGAGGACTCCCTACGTGGTGCCCCCTCTGACAGAATCCCCACTCCCAGCTGGATCACTGACCTCATGGGCCTGTCTTGGAAGAAACTGTTAGGGATACCAATAGAGCCAACAGCAAGGGAGACCACAGTTCCTGCAGATGTGGAGAAAGAGTTTTCTTCCCTTGAAAAAGAGATTTATCTTCATCTCAGGACATTCAATCCTGGAGATCTTGAGAAGGTTAGAACTAATTATTTTTTAACCTCATAAACTGACAAAGTGACCCACTGAGGAGTGGTGACTGGGAGGTTGGAATGTCCACTTCACACATCATGTGATGTGTATGTATATAAACATCAGGTAAATTGTGTGGAAGATGAGATAAATCATGACCTGGAGAGAATGCTGAAGCAGGACATCTGCCTGACATTTAGCACTCAAGAGAAAAGGCCAGACAGACACATAATCATATTGCAACTGGTACCAGTAAAGTTGGAAGTCATTACTGGTTGTTGGAGGTGGGGACGGAACATGTATGGAAATGTCCATAGTGCTGTGCTGTCTGTTCTTAACTCACTGTAATTGAACTTCTTTAAAGACTAGGGTTTCTTAAGAATACCCTACCAGAAGGGGTTACGAATGCATTTCATAATCCCGCGTACCGTGATTGCTGCAGGCGATTTGGTAGCAGACTGCCTTGCGATAGTTTCCATACAATGTTATGAGTGCCGGTCGTTCAGAAAACTATGGTAAACTACTGAACGTAAACTTGCCCAAGAATCACAAACAGCCAAGAAATACTGGAGTTGACTGCCATGTCCTGTGAAGGATATGCAATTAAAATTCTTTAAGGCTCAGATTTCTTAAGAATACCATATCCTTTACACCATGAAAACTCTCTGTGTTTTACACACACCAGCAATGATACATCATCTGTCCTTTATCCCCTCTATTGCAGCATAGATTTTCAGGCAACTCACGCCAAGTTCTATCTTTTGCTATCTCCATCAGTTCCTTTCATGTCTTTTTTAATTTATTCTACCACCTGTACCGCCTTTTCCAATTCACATAGTTCTAATATTCCAAGTGCCCATTCTGGTGATTTCTCAAGGTGAAAGGGAAGAAGTCAGCTGTCCAGACTTCATACGACTTGTTCCACATTGCACCATACCTCTTCTAACACTAAGAGCAAAAAATCATGGGGTTGACTGCCACAGCCTGTAAAGGATATGCAGTTAACTTAACACTTGTTTGCACTTTCCACATACATCTTTCTTTGCTTCTTCTGCCTTTCTTCTCTAGTATTCTCCCCACATTAGGCTACTTTCCCTATTCTACCTTTTCTTTTCATGTATTCCAAAAGTGTCATTGGTCTTTGTAGGATGGTAAATATAATAAATTAGAATAAGGACAAGTTTCGCTAGGGGTATTCAATATGAATGGGGTCTAAAACCCAAACACGCCCTCTATAGGAATTAATATATTGGCTCGTAACCCCCAAGTATTGAACAAGGCAGAAAAGGGTGCAAGTTCAACACTAACATAGAAGAAATGTTTCCCATAGAAGGCTGGGAGATCCGGGAAGTTCTACCACAGACACCCGAGTACTAATCACTCTACCCAGAGGGTGTGTCTATGTGTAAGTGCCCCGCCCCACATTTAATCTCCCACATATATATAAACAATGACAAGTATCCACTGTCATGCACATCCACAGTATTATACAACAGAGGGACAACAACCAATGTTAGACGCAACAACTGGATTACATGACAGAGGAACAACAACCACTGTTAGACAATAACAGTACAATGACTCACTGTATCACATAACAGTAACCATAACTCTTGTATCACATAACAGTAACAATAACTGGACTATAAACATCAGTTTTGGAACAACAGGTTAACAATGAAGTAACTTCAAGGCTTTGTTAAACCAAACAAACAAACAATTGTATTGTGGAAACATTTGGGTTCTGGAAAACCCTGTTGGCTACAATATGGTGACATGGACATGAAAAAATTATCATATTTCAGGCAATGCACACAAAGTATACAACCAAACAGAAGTCCCCAAAAATATTTCCCCAAAAAAGGTTCACATCAAATACATGTGTCAAACACAAAACAAAGTAAATAATCCATACAAAGAACTAGATAAAGAAAATCTATCTAATCTGTCTCTAGAAATATCCTAGGGGTCTGATGATGACTCCCTCTCCTTCAATATCCACTAGAAAAGTCTGGCCATAATCACACTCTCTATAATCCAAGGAAAACAGCTGCTTTGCATATATCCACCTATTCAGAAAATTGGGGATTGCACACACACACACACACACACAGAGCTTCCACTTCTGGATCATATATCCATCGCGAAAAACATGTAGGAGTAATCCATATGAATCCAATGTGGATATACTGTAATCTCTCAAGTCACAGTTGCTAAGTCACTGGGCTAGGAGCGTTCCAGGGTGATATAACAGACAGGTATAAATAAGTCTGAAGCGTTCTGGCGTGGCGTGACACACAGGAGTCAATGTGATTGATTCGATCAGGATCAGGCACAGACACTTTCAGTATCTCTTTGGATGAGGAGTGACATCACATAATCCATTAGAATTTCCTGACAGAACTAACTTGAATTGGGCATGAATATTCCAGCCCCTTTCTCTGGGTTAAGATGTAGGTTATTCTTTCTTCAGTTGAATATACGACTTGATTGACGGGAGTTGGTAATGTGCTTGATTATCCATGTCTGGGATATGATGGATGAGAAGATTCAAAGGAAGCTGGGAGTTCACACAATCAGTTGGTAAATCCATACTGGTAAATGATGGTGAATTCCAGACTATCCATGAGCCTCTGGAATATGACAGTTGAATGTGGAATTAGGCGGTGACTTTTAGAAGAGGTTATACTCTGTATCCATCTAGGCCAGGCATGCCTCATGTCTTTGCAGACATTGAAAAGCTTAACACCGTCTGTAAGTTCCCAGAGGTAGGGAATCCACTTCCGCATATTCAAAATCCGTTACGTATCCAGGCATTGACATTCAGGTTCAGGGTGAGTAGCAGTAACCAGCACTCTTTGTATAATATTAGAGGAGGCTGATATCCCAGTTTCCTGCCTCTAAATCCAAACAAGTTGACTATAAATCCAGTGCGAAGCATGGTGACTAGTGCCAATACTCCACTGCCATCTCTAGCACTAAAACGCAGAGAATACGTAGCTAATAATTAACCCATTAACAATGGGTCACCCGCTAACGTTGAAGAAACATGGCGATTGACCAGACCGCTTTGTCTACCAAGCCTTTGTCTAGATTAAGCCTGTGTTTCCGGGGCGCGGCCAATCAATTGTCTTAAACGAAACCAAATTTCGTTTTGTTAATTTTCCCGTCGAATTTTTAATAGCCTCGTGCCTGCAGGTAGCGCATCCTAGCAACGTCTGCTGGAAAAGACTGCGAGATGATGACATATATGTCACAAGTCTCCCACCTAGACAGGTCTATCCCATAGGAAGAGCTGCTACAGTCATCCACAGTCCTCCACCTTCTTAATCTGATGCATTTGGTCTTCCAGGTCCTCCAATTATGCTTTACATTTAATCACTATTGTAGAATAATCTCTCCGTGGCACATTCATGTTTCTACTTGCCAAGACAACTGGACATAACATTGAAGATTCATCTAGCTTCGCTTGAAGAAGTGTAACTCTCCCTCCACTGTTGTCAGCATTCCATAGAAATATGAGTGGACGTTCAGATCTCTATATGAGGTATTGGTTGCACTGCAATCGAACCAATTTCTCGACGTTTGAACGAAGATATAAAGCTTCGACAACCGTTTCATTAGCAATAAGAATATCATCCTTAAAATATGCTAACAGCAGGATATCCTCCTTCAAATCAGTCATAGTGGCATACTGAACTGGGTAAGTATAACTAGCACAGGTGTAGGTTCATTTGCTTTGAGGCCAAATCTACGAAAAGTCCTGGCTCGTTTATAAGTCCATCCGCACTTTACACTGACTAGAATGAGTTACCGGCATTTATTCTCTCCCCTCCAACACGTATACGTTGCTTTCCTGGTGAAAATAGCAAGCAATTCTGCGTCGATTGTCGTTGATTGATCGTCATCTGCCCCCAAATATGTTGTAGACAATTTCCACCCAAGCACCGTTAAGTAGATGTAATAACATTGCACATAGCTGTATCACCATCCACATTATATTCAGTTCATAGATAAATTTAAAGCCGTAGGTGGTCCCTGTAATAGTCATCCGAACAACTGAGTTGTCGGTACACTCCCAGTTTACTGATGGGTTACCTTACTTGTAAGCAATGAAAGCCACAGGTATAAATATATCCCTCTTTTCTGGTGTTTCCTGAGTTAACTTCCTCAAGATAAAAAAATCAGGGCACCTTTAAGTTTCTCTCCAGGTCTGTTCGTAACCGATCAATACGGAGAACAATGAATCTGTTGAAACTGGAAGAGTTTGAAAGCTTTTCCTTCTGAACTGAAATATATTACTAGTTAGACTCCCTAGAAGAAATACTAAACTAGTAAAAAGTCAAGCAACTCTCAGCCAATGGCTTCCAAGTGCTTGAAAAGTATAGTCCTTGCTATAGCCCAATCTAGCATGGTCTATGAATAAAAATAAGAATAAGGCGTCCCACTCTTCATCTGTCGAGAGGCACGTCAACAACAACCATAATTTAATAGTTGTATAAATAGGGCTATCTCCTAGACCACCAAAATAGTTTGATGTTTTGGAGAAAAATCCTGACTTTAAGAACATAATGTGACAACTAACAAGCTGTCCCTAGTCTTTCAAGTCAGTACAAGCAACATGCAAAATGAGAGCTAACGCTGCCCGAGCCTGTTACTAATTCTCTGATGAGAATAAAATTGGGAATGTCGCAGATGAGGACCATATTTCCTGTTTTCTTCTTCTTCTTCTTCTTCAGCATTCCGAGCCATTGAGGTTCTTTGCTGCAAATACAATCCGTCTCCATTCGTCTCTCTGGTGGACCTTCTCTTGCCAGTCGTTGATTCCAAGTGCTTGTAGGTCTGTACATGTATTATCTCTCCACCGCCTTCTTGGTCTACCTCGGGGTCTACGGTCATTTATTTCCTGAGTGTAAGCGAGTTTTGTTTCCCTATTATCTTCCATTCTTTCTATATGCCCCAGCCATTGTAGTCTATTAGCCTTCATGATACCAGTGATTAGCGGGGACTTAAACAGATCATAAATGTCTTTGTTACTTCTTCTTTTCCACTCTCCACTTTGTGTATCCCTAATGGGTCCAAAGATGCGTCTTAAAATTTTGTTCTCAAAGGTTTGTAACAAGGCTTCGTCTCCTTTCGTTGTACTCCAGGTTTCAGAGCCATACAGCACAACTGGTCTGATCAGTGTTTTGTATATTGTGATTTTGGTGTTACGAGATAGCGCCTTTGATTTTAGTAGATGTTGTAGTGCATAGTATATCTTATTTCCAGAGTTGATTCTAGTTTGTATTTCTTCCCTTATGATGTTGGAGCAGTTGAAGATCGTACCCAGGTATTTGTATGTTTCCGTTCTTTTAATGGTCATATTATCTATTTGTATGTGGCCAGAGTTTCTAGCCATTCCGTCTCTTGAAATTACCATATATTCTGTCTTATCTTGGTTGATAACCAGCCCCATCTGTTGGGCTTTTTCCTTTAAGTGAGTCAATATTTCCAATGTCTTTTGTTCACTTTGCCCTATAATATCTATATCATCTGCATAACCAAGCAGCTTGGATGTTCCTCCAATATCACATTCCTCCTTTACCTTCCTTACAACTTTCTCTAGAGCCAGATTGAAGAGTAGCGGCGATAGTGCATCACCCTGTTTCAAGCCAGATGTTATTTGGAAGGGGTCTGATTTCCTGCCTTTATATGTTACTATATTATAAGTATCTTCCATGCATAGTCTGGTCATGTTGATTAACTTCCTTGGTATTCCAAATTCCTGCATAGCATTCCATAGACTATTCCTATGGACACTATCATAAGCCTTTTTAAAATCCACAAAAATGTTATGGAGATCTCTTTTATATTCCCAATGTTTCTCGGCTATTTGTCGTAAGATAAATATCTGATCTATTGTTGATCTGTTTTGTCTAAAACCCGCCTGGTAGTCACCTAATATGTCTTCTGAATATGGTTTTAGTCTATTTAGTAATACTGCGGATAGTATCTTATAGCTTGTGGACAGTAGTGATATTCCTTTATAATTTCCACATTGGAACTTGTCTCCTTTCTTAAAGATAGGTATCAATAATGACTCTTTCCAGTCATGGGGTAATTCTTCTGTCCTCCAGATTTGTATTATTAGTTCGTATAGCTTTAGATGTAATGCATGGCCACCTGCCTTTATAAATTCAGCAGCAATTCCATCAGTCCCAGTTGCCTTATTGTTTTTAAGTCGTGTGATTACATATAGGATTTCTTCAAATGTAGGTTCTTCAATTTGTGGTTCGCATGTTAGAACCTCTTCCTGTGAGAAAATGTTACTTGGAGCTTCACAATTTAGTAATTCAATAAAATATTCTTTCCATGTGTTGCACATTTCCTCATTGGTATTTATCATATTCCCATTTTTGTCTTTTAAACCATATGTGTTTTGTTGGTGTCCTCGTTTCATTGACTTCAGTTCTTTAAAAAAATTTTCTGGATTCATTTTTCTGGTGATTAGTTTCCATATCTTTGATTATATTACTCATATATTCTCGCTTCTGCTGTCTGACTATTTTTGTAGCCTCTTTACATTCATTTCTATAATGCTCTTCCTTTTGGATGTTATTGATGTCATTTAACCATACATGTCTGGCATTCTTCTTCCTAATGACTGCTTCTTCACATTTTTGATTGAACCATCTGTTCTTTCTATGCGTGGTTAACACACCGAGACATTCTTCTGCGGTAGACTGAATTGTATTCTTGATGTTCAACCAAGTTTGGTATTTCCTGTTTTCTGACATCAAAAAATTTTTCGAGATACTGGCAGGTTTTTTTCGGTAGCTCTTAACTTCCTATGACATCCCAATAAAAAACAACAGGGTAAATTTACGGTCGAAACCATATCCTTCGTTCGCCAGTCACACAACGACGTATGCTTTTCTCTGTCACTGTTAATGCCAGAGGAACTAGCTTGTAAAAGGGGCCCTGTAATTCAATTGCTTTCACTCACATAGTAAATGGATCTTTGTTCACTACAGAGTTACAACAACCGAATAATAAAATTGACCAGTGCCATTTCTGACACATGGACAATAAAAGATCTGTTATGAATACCAGACCCTTAAACTGAAAGCGTTGAATAGGCGTCTTTATGTCCTTATAGGAATCATCAGTGTCAATCTATCTACTCTCAGTATTTCCGAACATGTTATGCATATGGGGTGGAATATAAAAATCCACTGTTTCCCGCTTTGCGGCTACGAATACTGCAATTTAAACAATATTCATACTCCTTCCATTATACATGTCGGATAAAATTGCAGGTGGAGTATTGGCCCTAACATTAAGTCAACTTAATTGTGTATTGCTATTTTCCCTCTGATGTTCCTTAAATCTCAAATGCATATCATGTCCCACTTAAATAAAGATATCTTTACTGAATTCTTTTTTAAAAATTGGGGGGGGGGGGGGGGGGGGCTATATCCTATCTGTCTCAGCCATTAAAAAAAATCTTGGATTTCTCTGTTGCTTTGGGTAAGTTTCAATAGTACATGACCCCAACAAACAAAGCATGCACACAATAAAATGGCAATATATGACAACATAGTTAAACAGCCCAGGATTCATATGTGGGTCTATGCAAAATTGAGGACATATAGTACAGTAATATATTTATCATACTACCAAAATATACTAATCAAGAACATCCCAGAGTAACAATAACATCTAACATCAACATCACACAAAATCAATCAAGAATTCCTAACATCCTACCAGAAATAATCCTATATGGGTTAACAATCCCAGAGACCTTATTTTATGAGGTCCTATACAAAGAAAAGGTCTCCCACCAAAAGGATACAAATTACATGAGTTAACCATTCTCATATACAAACAATAACACAGGTTTCAATTTCTAGAATAAAGACATCACCTGTGAACATTAGTTGAAACACAACAAACAATACTTGTGATTAAGACACCATAGGTTCATAAAACTTGTGTCTAAGCCCATACTTGTGAACACCAGCCACCAATTAGTTGTAAAGTCTCAACTTGAGAGGTAGACATGGGTACAAATTTTCTGGGCAACGCCCACACTCATGGCATGGGGTAAGGGTTCAAAATTCCGCGACGAGCGATTCCCACTTGTAGGGTGGTAAATATAATAAATTAGAATAAGGACAAGTTTCGCTAGGGGTATTCAGTATGAATGGGGTCTAAAACCCAAACACGCCCTCTATAGGAATTAATATATTGGCTCGTAACCCCCAAGTATTGAACAAGGCAGAAAAGGGTGCAAGTTCAACACTAACATAGAAGAAATGTTTCCCATAGAAGGCTGGGAGATCCGGGAAGTTTTACCACAGACACCCGAGTACTAATCACTCTACCCAGAGGGTGTGTCTATGTGTAAGTGCCCCGCCCCACATTTAATCTCCCACATATATATAAACAATGACAAGTATCCACTGTCATGCACATCCACAGTATTATACAACAGAGGGACAACAACCAATGTTAGACGCAACAACTGGATTACATGACAGAGGAACAACAACCACTGTTAGACAAAAACAGTACAATGACTCACTGTATCACATAACAGTAACCATAACTCTTGTATCACATAACAGTAACAATAACTGGACTATAAACATCAGTTTTGGAACAACAGGTTAACAATGAAGTAACTTCAAGGCTTTGTTAAACCAAACAAACAAACAATTGTATTGTGGAAACATTTGGGTTCTGGAAAACCCTGTTGGCTACAATATGGTGACATGGACATGAAAAAATTATCATATTTCAGGCAATGCACACAAAGTATACAACCAAACAGAAGTCCCCAAAAATATTTCCCCAAAAAAGGTTCACATCAAATACATGTGTCAAACACAAAACAAAGTAAATAATCCATACAAAGAACTAGATAAAGAAAATCTATCTAATCTGTCTCTAGAAATATCCTAGGGGTCTGATGATGACTCCCTCTCCTTCAATATCCACTAGAAAAGTCTGGCCATAATCACACTCTCTATAATCCAAGGAAAACAGCTGCTTTGCATATATCCACCTATTCAGAAAATTGGGGATTGCACACACACACACACACACACACACACACACAGAGCTTCCACTTCTGGATCATATATCCATCGCGAAAAACATGTAGGAGTAATCCAAATGAATCCAATGTGGATATACTGTAATCTCTCAAGTCACAGTTGCTAAGTCACTGGGCTAGGAGCGTTCCAGGGTGATATAACAGACAGGTATAAATAAGTCTGAAGCGTTCTGGCGTGGCGTGACACACAGGAGTCCATGTGATTGATTCGATCAGGATCAGGCACAAACACTTTCAGTATCTCTTTGGATGAGGAGGGACATCACATAATCCATTAGAATTTCCTGACAGAACTAACTTGAATTGGGCATGAATATTCCAGCCCCTTTCTCTGGGTTAAGATGTAGGTTATTCTTTCTTCAGTTGAATATACGACTTGATTGACGGGAGTTGGTAATGTGCTTGATTATCCATGTCTGGGATATGATGGATGAGAAGATTCAAAGGAAGCTGGGAGTTCACACAATCAGTTGGTAAATCCATACTGGTAAATGATGGTGAATTCCAGACTATCCATGAGCCTCTGGAATATGACAGTTGAATGTGGAATTAGGCGGTGACTTTTAGAAGAGGTTATACTCTGTATCAATCTAGGCCAGGCATGCCTCATGTCTTTGCAGACATTGAAAAGCTTAACACCGTCTGTAAGTTCCCAGAGGTAGGGAATCCACTTCCGCATATTCAAAATCCGTAACGTATCCAGGCATTAACATTCAGGTTCAGGGTGAGTAGCAGTAACCAGCACTCTTTGTATAATATTAGAGGAGGCTGATATCCCAGTTTCCTGCCTCTAAATCCAAACAAGTTGACTATAAATCCAGTGCGAAGCATGGTGACTAGTGCCAATACTCCACTGCCATCTCTAGCGCTAAAACGCAGAGAATACGTAGCTAATAATTAACCCATTAACAATGGGTCACCCGCTAACGTTGAAGAAACATGGCGATTGACCAGACCGCTTTGTCTACCAAGCCTTTGTCTAGATTAAGCCTGTGTTTCCGGGGCGCGGCCAATCAATTGTCTTAAACGAAACCAAATTTCGTTTTGTTAATTTTCCCGTCGAATTTTTAATATCCTCGTGCCTGCAGGTAGCGCATCCTAGCAACGTCTGCTGGAAAAGACTGCGAGATGATGACATATATGTCACAGTCTTTACCTTGGGAGTTTGTTGAGTAATTTTGTAACACCTGCAGCTGTCGGTACAGCTGCATGTTTTTCCTTGTCCGTCAATGATATTCTCAACTTTCTTCTAGAGAAAACTACATAACCACCACCTCCAGTTTCTTCATCATTTCATTTCTCATTGTACCTCACTCACATCCATATAGAAGAGAATGTCACACTCAGCCTCTAAGTTAGTGGATTTATGCACTTGTCATGCTATTTTTGATGATGTTACTAATGTTTATAAAAGAATCTTTGAATATGACAGTTATTTTCTGTATCTGGTGTCACATCTTTGTTGTTCATGTTTGTAAAAGAATCTTTGTATAAGGCAGTTATTTGTTTGAAACTGGTGTCACATATTTGTTGTTCATGTTTGTAAAAGAATCTTTGAATCTGGCAGTTATTTTCTGTATCTGGTGTAACATATTCACAGTGTACTAAGGAAATCAGACACAATTTTGTTTTAGGTACAATGTGTGTATATATACAAGTGTATATATATATATATATATATATATATATATATATATATATATATATATATATATATATATATATATATATATACATACACACGCAAGCACGCACACGCACACATACGCATGCACACACAGACACACACACACACACACACACACTACTATATTTCCCGCAAGAAAGCTATCAGTTTACAGTAATCTGTTGTGTTCTTGCAGTGTTCCAGTTTTCAGATATTTTCGATTGTCTTATGTATTCTCCAATATCTACTTATTTCTCAGTATCCAGAATCTTCGCTAATTAGTTCTAGTTTAAATACTAATTGTTAACTATTCATCAATTAGTTACTATTTAGTTTCACCTTTGTCTGTTTCCAATGATTCCTCAGGTTCCTCATCTATTTGAGAAGTATCATGGTTACCCAGCTCTGCTGCCAAGAATCTATGACCTGCAGGCAGCTATAGGCTTGGTGTTCTTTAACCCTGACTCAAGGGATGTATCTGGGATTGTTTCTGGGAGAAGGGGTCCGATACCCACCACATCTTACGCTGAGAGTGTTACTAGAACAAAAGATCCGCCGCATGCTACGAATATCTCTGTGATTGTTTCTGAGACAAGAGATCAAATACGTGCTTCAACTTATGCTGAGATTGTTTCTGGGAGAAACAATCCCACACTTGCTACAACTTCCCCTGAGATTGTTTCTACAACAACAGATCAAATACCTGCTACATCTTTCCAAGAGATTGTTTATGGGACAAGATATCAAACACACGATACATATGTTCCTGAGATGTTTTGTGCAACGCAAGATACTAAACATCCTACATCTATTTATGAGATTGTTTATGGAGCAAGTGACCCAGCCATGTCTACGCCTTACCCTGTTTATGAAACAAGAGATCCAGCCATGTCTACACCTTACCCTGGTTATGAAACAAGTGATCCAGGCATGTCTACACCTTACCCTGTTTATGGAACAAGAGATCCAGCCATGTCTACACCTTACCCTGGTTATGGAAGAAGTGATCCAGCCATGTCTACACCTTACTCTGTTTATGGAACAAGTGATCCAGCCATGTCTACACCTTACCCTGGTTATGGAACAAGTGATCCAGGCATGTCTACACCTTACCCTGTTTATGGAACAAGAGATCCAGCCATGTCTACATCTTACCCTGTTTATGGAACAAGTGATCCAGCCATGTCTACACCTTACCCTGGTTATGGAACAAGTGATCCAGCCATGTCTACACCTTACCCTGGTTATGAAACAAGTGATCCAGGCATGTCTACACCTTACCCTGTTTATGGAACAAGAGATCCAGCCATGTCTACACCTTACCCTGTTTATGGAACAAGAGATCCAGCCATGTCTACACCTTACCCTGGTTATGGAAGAAGTGATCTAGCCATGTCTACACCTTACCCTGTTTATGGAACAAGAGATCCAGCCATGTCTACACCTTACCCTGGTTATGGAAGAAGTGATCCAGCCATGTCTACACCTTACCCTGTTTATGGAACAAGAGATCCAGCCATGTCTACACCTTACCCTGGTTATGGAAGAAGTGATCTAGCCATGTCTACACCTTACCCTGTTTATGGAACAAGTGATCCAGCCATGTCTACACCTTACCCTAGTTATGGAACAAGTGATCCAGCCATGTCTACTCTTTACTCTGGTTATGGAACAAGTGATCCAGTCATGTCTACACCTTATCTTGGTTATCGAACAAGTGATCCAGCCATGTCTACACCTTACTCTGTTTATGAAACAAGTGATCCAGCCATGTCTACACCTTACCCTGGTTATGAAACAAGTGATCCAGCCATGTCTACACCTTACCCTGGTTATGGAACAAGTGATCCAGCCATGTCTACACGTTACGCTGGTTATGGAACAAGTGATCCAGCCATGTCTACACCTTACTCTGTTTATGAAACAATCGATCCAGCCATATCTACACCTTACCCTGTTTATGGAACAAGTGATCCAGCCATGTCTACACCTTACCCTGTTTATGGAACAAGTGATCCAGCCATGTCTACACCTTACCCTGTTTATGGAATGAGCAATCCAGCCATATCTACACCTTACCCTGGTTATGGAAGAAGTGATCCAATCTGTACTGTATCTTTCCCTGAGATTGGAGACATTGGTACGACTTCACAAGCAACATCACAATGCCAAGAGCATAAGCTCAAGTCTCACAAACCACTGGTGCCAGATTTGCCACTCATTGCTGTATATTCCCCACCCAGTCCTCCTTGTACTTTACCTGAGACCATGTGTACATCAACAGAGAACCTGTGTACATCAACAGAGAACATGTGTACATCAACAGTGAACATGTGTACATCAACAGTGATCCTGGCTACATCAACAGTGAACCTATCTACATCAACAAAGAACATGTGTACATCAACCGTGAACCTGTGTACATCAACAGTGAACCTGTCTACATCAACAGTGAACCTGTGTACATCATCAGAGAACATGTGTACATCAAAAGAGAACCTGTTTACATCAACAGAGACCCCATGTACATCAACAGAGAACATGTGTACATCAACAGAGACACTGTCTACATCACCTGAGAATGTGTCTACATCACCTGAAAATGTGTCTACATCACCTGAGAATATGTCTACATCACCTGAGACCCCGTCTACATCACATGAGAATGTGTCTACATCACCTGAGACCCTGTCTACATCACCTGAGACCCTGTCTACATCACCTGAGAATGTGTCTACATCACCTGAGACCCCGTCTACATCACCTGAGACCCTGTCTACATCACCTGAGAATGTGTCTACATCACCTGAGAATGTGTCTACATCACTTGAGAATGTGTCTACATCACCTGAAAATGTGTCTACATCACCTGAGAATGTGTCTAAATCAACTGAGAATATGTCTACATCGCCTGAGAATGTGTCTACATCACCTGAGAATGCATCTGCATCACCTGAGAATGTGTCTACATCACCAGAGACACTGTCTACTTCACATGAGAATGTGTCTACATCACCTGAGAATGTGTCTACATCACCTGAGAATGTGTCTACATCACCTGAAAATGTGTCTACATCACCTGAGAATGTGTCTACATCGCCTGAGAATGTGTCTACATCACCTGAGAATGTGTCTACATCACCAGAGAATGTGTCTACATCAGCAGAGACCCTGTCTACATCACCTGAGAATGCGTCTACATTACCTGAGAATGTGTCTACATCACCAGAGACCCTGTCTACTTCATCTGAGAATGTGTCTACATCACCTGAGAATGTGTCTACATCACCTGAGACCCCGTCTACATCACCTGAGACCCTGTCTACATCACCTGAGAATGTGTCTACATCACCTGAGAATGTGTCTACATCACTTAAGAATGTGTCTACATCACCTGAAAATGTGTCTACATCACCTGAGAATGTGTCTAAATCAACTGAGAATATGTCTACATCGCCTGAGAATGTGTCTACATCCCCTGAAAATGCAACTGCATCACCTGAGAATGTGTCTACATCACGAGAGACACTGTCTACTTCACATGAGAATGTGTCTACATCACCTGAGAATGTGTCTACATCACCTGAGAATGTGTCTACATCACCTGAAAATGTGTCTACATCACCTGAGAATGTGTCTACATCGCCTGAGAATGTGTCTACATCAGCAGAGATCCTGTCTACATCACCTGAGAATGCGTCTACATTACCTGAGAATGTGTCTACATCACCAGAGACCCTGTCTACATCACCCGAGAATGCGTCTACATTACCTGAGAATGTGTCTATATCGCATGAGACCCTGTCTACATCACCTGAGAATGTGTCTGCATCACCTGAGACTGTGTCTACATCACCTGAGAATGTATCTGCATCACCTGAGAATGTGTCTACATCACCTGAGAATGTGTCTACATCACCTGAGAATGTGTCTATATCGCCTGAGACCCTGTCTACATCACCTGAGAATGTGTCTACATCACCTGAGAATGTATCTAAATCACCTGAGAATGTGTCTACATCGCCTGAGAATGTGTCTACATCACCTGAGAATGTGTCTACATCACCTGAGAATGTGTCTACATCAAGACCCAACGTACATCATCCCAAACCCCTTGTACACAGCTCAAGAACCAAAGTACATCACCCAAGACTCAATGTACATCACCCAAGTCCCAGACTACACCACCCAAGACCCAGAGTACATGACTTCAATCCCTATGTACATTACCAAATGCCCTATGCACATTACCAAATGCCATATGCACATCATCAGATGCCCTATCTACAGCACCCTTTGGCTTGTCTATATCCCTTCAATCCCTATGCTTGTCCCTTTATTTCCCTTTTACATCTCTTGAGTTATTAAGTTTTCATCAAATTATCATCTATGCTGCCCACACTTTTCAATACTCCCACCACGACCCCATGAACATCAACTAAGACCTTAAGTGCTCTGCCCTTTACACAACTGCATTATCTGTGACTCCATTAATTCCATCCTTGATTCTGAATGTAACTCCCAACACCCTGCCAATGTAATTCCCAAAAAACAGAAGTCATAAATTTAGGTTGCATTATTTATTGCCTGTATTTTTTAAGGTGGGAGCTGTTGTACCGTACTGGCTGGACACTCGCCTGCCAGCTTGATAGTCATGGGTTCGATACAAATCGGGGCGGATTCAGATTTTTAAAGCTGACCTGGGCTCTCAGGTCGGCCCAGTCTAAAATAGGTACCAAAAATGTCTTGGGAAGTAAAGGCGGCCGGTGTGATACTGACCACATCACCCACCAAGAGCTGACTGGTCTATACAAATATGGGTTCAGCACCATATATCCAACATGCCTTAAGGCGTGTCAAGTGGTCCTATATTTACTGTATGTGGCAGCATCTCGTCAAGTGCAGACTGCAGAGTTATAAATCGTATGAAGGGAATAAATGAATTATACTTTTGCTGAAGTACTTAAAGTGCATAGTCACTGGTATTGTTTGAATTTGAGGCATTTGTTATCCCTGGTAATCGCAAAATTAAAAATGAAGTCTTTCTGTCTGCACAGCATTGGTTGGAACCGCCTAATTGCTAATAAAGTTTCTGTACATTTGAGGTATCATTTATTGTTCATGTCAGTGACTATGTGTTTTAAGTATTTCAGCCAAAGTATAATTCATTTATTCACTTTGTATGATGGTTGAAGTACATAACCTCTCAAATGAGGCACAAAGAAGACGTGGCACACAGCATGTACAGCAAGTAAAGGACACCATGTCAGGCCATAGACATATTAGGCTTATGGCACCAGCCCCGTATTGTTAGATCAATCAGGACACTGAGAGATGTGGTCAGTATCACACTGGCTACCTTCACTTCCCAGAACATATCCAGGTACCCCATTGTACACTGCACAGACCTGGGAGTCCAGTTCAGTGGAGGATAAACTTCTCATTTCGAAGAGGATTTAAACATACAACCTCCAGGCTGATAGGCAAGAGTGCTAGCCACCGCACCACGAGGACTTCCAGTACATATAATACCAACAGTCAAACCCTCAGCAGTAACAGTGTTCAGTTTACTCAGACCAGCATGGGTCTGGAGTCGAATCAGTCTTTTGACATGAACACCCAGTGAAATGGGTACATGGGATTTCTTTGGGACAGTAACGGTGGTGGGACATGTATGCCAATTAGTCACTGAATATATGGGCTTAACATCATGTCCTTTATATAACCTGGTGATGTGTAACTGGGCGTAATATCATGTCCTTTATATAACTTGATGATGTGTAACTGGGCTTAACATAATGTCATTTTTATACATTGATGATGTGTAACTGGGCTTAACATAATGTCCCTTTTATATCTTGATGACGTGGAACTGGGCTTAAAACACAAACTCCATTTTATACATAGATGATGTTTAACTGGGCTTAACACCATGTCCCTTTTATAACTTGATGATGTGTAAATCAGTTTAACACCATGTCCCTGTTATATCTTGATGATGTGTCAATCAGTTTAACACCATGTCCCTGTTATATCTTGATAATGTGTAAATCAGTTTAACACCATGTCCCTGTTATATCTTGATAATGTGTAAATCAGTTTAACACCATGTCCCTGTTATATCTTGATAATGTGTAAATCAGTTTAACACTATGTCCCTGTTATATCTTGATAATGTGTAAATCAGTTTAACACCATGTCCCTGTTATATCTTGGTAATGTGTAAATTGGCTTAATACCATGTCCCTGTTATATCTTGATAATGTGTAAATCAACTTAACACCATGTCCCTGTTATATCTTGATGATATGTAAATCAGTTTAACACCGTAAAAGGTCAAAGAGTAAGCACAGACAAGTCACTGAAATTGTTCTGGCGACTACATAAAAGCATGAGTGGTGTAGTCAAGAATAAGAGCATTTCTGACTTCCAAGGTGCTGACCTCATCTGGCAGAGGACTGACGAGGACAAGGGCAAAGCCCTCTTTGAACGCTACCTTGAGCAGAGCAACCAGACAGACATGGGAGGCCGGAATCTGGCCAAGGAGGTCACCTCAGACAGATGCAAGGCCCAGAACACTTCGGATGAAGACACAGTGACAGTGAAAGAAATCAAGGATGTGCTTCGACGATCAAAAAACAGTGCTCCAGGCCCTGATGGCATAAGATACGACGACATAAATAGGTGTACCGACAATGAGCTAGAGAAACTAGCAGACATGTACAACAACAGTATAGGGAGTGCTAGCATCAAGGAGGAATGGTTACACAGCTATCTGATTCCCTTGCCGAAGCCTGACAAAGACCACACAAAAATTCAGGGATATCGAATTATAACCATGCAGAATACAATAGGCAAGCTGCTGGAGAAGGTAATTGCCAGGAAAATATCAAGCCAACTAGAGAGGCAAGGTGTTTTCCCACCTACCCTGGGTGGGTACCGTCCAAAAAGAGAAACCTGGACCAATGCAGCAGTCTTTGCCCACGATGTCTATGAAGGTTTCCACTCAGGCACTGAAACCGTTGCTGCAGCGATTGATCTTGAGGACGCATACAACAGAGTACCACTGGATTTTTTAATGTTTCAGCTTCTTGAACTAAACGTAAGTCCATTCCTCCTTAGTTGGATCGCTGCAGCCCTCTTCCAACGGAAAGTAGTTTTTAGATGTGGCAGTTGGACTTCGGAACCAACAACAATATATCCTGGCCTACCACAGGGATCACCATTATCTCCGGTACTGTTCAACGCCTACACAGTGAGAATCACCAGTGAGCAGATCACTGGACCTGGCAGGACATTGTCATATGCCGATGATGTTTTAGTGTATCGTCAGGGTAAGGATAGAGAGGAGGTTGCTGTGGAACTACAAACCGAACTCAATCGCATAAGTACTTGGTGTGATGAAGCTGGGGCAATGGGCAACCCAACAAAGGCAACAGTGACTTGGTTCTCGTTGAATAATCATATTGTCAACAATCCAACACCAACTGTAATGCTGTGTTCAGAGACGGTGGAAAGAACGCAGGCAATGAATTACCTGGGGATACGGTTTGATCGAAGCCTTGCTTATAATGTGCACATAGACCAGGTGATAACAAAGGCCAAGCGGGGTTTGGCAGCGATGCGGGTGATGGCGGCAGCAAACTGTGAGCAGCGCCATCTATGTCTTTTGTACGAGGGGCTGGTCATGTCTGTTTTGGAGTATGCAATGGCAATCCTGACTCTCAGCCATAAGCAGATAGAAAGGATGGAAAGGATACAGAATGAAGCTATGCGCATTATTCTTGGATGTACAAGAGATACAGCATGCAGGGCGATGCGCTACCTTCTTGATTTTCCAACCATTGAAGAGAGAATGCAAGTTTGCAGGGCACGCGCCTACCTCAGAATTAACGCAAACACACAGCATCCACTGCATAGTGAAATTAGGAAGGTGAAGGGCAGCAGGTTAAAAAGAGGACGGTCGTGGATGGGTCAAGCCGAAGACATTCTTCAACAGGTGTGTTCACTTGAGGACTTAGAACCTGGCGAGGAGTGGGTGCAAGTGCCAACAGACTTCTGCACATCCTTTTCAGTTTGCATCCAACTAGATAGAAAATGCAGACAAGAAAATCCGGCTGCTGTGGAGGCTGAAGTACAAGCGTTGATTTTCGAGAATTCGCTAGACAGTGACGCGGTCATCTACACAGATGGATCGGTCGTCCGACATGTGAGAAGCTCATGGGCCTTTACAGCTCGGGCCGGAGGGAGAATTGTGAAGGAGGACTCTGGTGCTTTCACTGAAACCACAAGTAGCCTGACCATGGAAGTCATGGCAGTAAGTAAAGCAATAACATGGCTCGAGACACAGACATTCACTAGGGCTTGTTTCCTTAGCGACTCAATGAACATGATCAAGAGGATAGAGGAGGGGTCGATCCGAAGAGAATGGTTGCTGCCTCTGAAGCGGTCTCGGCTGGCAAAGATTAGTTTCATCTTCGTGCCAGGGCATGCGGGAGTACAAGGAAATGAGCGGGCTGACAAGCTCGCAGGTGAGGCTACTGTGGAGGGCGGACGCGCCATGGACCAGGCTGACATTCTGAATGCTCTACGAGAAGTGAGACTTTTGCAAGAACCAAGTGATGACTGTGAATCTACAACAATGGCCAGACTGCGAGAGCAGCAAATTAAAAGAGGGGTGGCCAAACAAGAACACTACGCAGGAAGCCAAAGAAGATTGATAAACCAACACAGAACTGGCGTCGTTAGCCGCTACACGCTGCGGGATTTGCTGAGGAGGGGATCCGAGCACTTATGGACTGAATGGTCCGATGTGCAACGAGGATGATCTGTCGACTAACTAACTAACTAACTAACTAGTTTAACACCGTGTCCCTGGCATATCTTGATTAGCTGGGATTAAACACCATGTGTCTTGTATACATCAATGGTTTGTAAATGGGCTTAAAATTCTATCCTTAATATGTCATGATGTTGTGTTTTCTTCTTCCTTTTCTTTATTCCTCTTCCTCCATTTCCTAAGGGCATTGTTGGGGGAAAGTGTAAGGATCTTTTGTGTGATCTTTCACTGTACTTTATAGGTTGGTATTGGTATTCATTTATCTAAGATTGTTTTTGATATAATCATTCCATCTTTTATGTGGTTTTTGTTTTGCTCTGTATCCATCATATTTCTTCAGTGTAGTTCTTTATGGTACATGGTAACAAATGTAAATGTGCTTAAAGCCATATCCCTTGTATGCCATGCTTAGTCAGGTCTTAGCCAGATATGACTGAGCTACCGTTTGACAGTAGATTGTACTACCTGGTTTCTGTTAGTGCTGAATGTTAGGCGGCACTTACCAAACCAAACAAACCACATTGTGCCAATGGCCTCGGGTGGAGGAGCGCAATTTGGAATGCAACCTAACGACTAAATGTCATGGCAGGGCAGTCCAGACCCTATGCCTTGGTCGGCAACTGGTCTGGGATGAAAACTCTGACATGCGGACAGTTAGAGCATTGCTTTGCTGATCCGGCAGCTTCTGCAGGTAGTCTTGTTCAAAATGCATTCGTGTTACCTTTCCTCTGGAAAGAGGCTGAGAGAGGGATCATGCTGCATAAGCAGTGCATGGTCTCTACAATTCAGCCAGGCTTTGTGCTATGGAGAGGTTATTATGTCAGTGTGAAGCACAAAGTAACTGTCGACTGTCAAGACAGCAAGGTAGTAGTATATGCCATGATGGCATTCAAATGGGCTTAACACCATAACACGTATAAGCCTTGATGATTTGTTGTTGTTGTTGTCTTCCATTTATGTCGTTAGGCGTCATGGGGAGGGGTAATTGAAGTTCCACTGCCTGTGATCAGTGTTGTTCCTCCAGTTTCCTCCATGACTCATGAGCATGTTTCTAGGATCAAGTAAATTCCCTACCGGTTTGCTAGACCTGTCATAGGTTCCTTGCCTACTTTATGATGTGTAACTGGGGTTAATACGATGTCTCTTATATGCCTTGATGTTGTGTGTGGGTGGGTGGATGGGTTGGTGGATGGGTGTGTGTGTAAAAAAAATTTTTTTAGTGAGTATGTGATTGTGAGAAACTATACGTGTATGCGAGGGAGTGTGTATTTGTGTGTTATCGAATTACTTTGAGTGTTTGGGAAATCATGTAAGTATGTATGCTGGATTGTAAGTATGTGTTTATGAATGTTGTGTGTGTACATGTGTCTGCCTGCCTGTCTCATAACATGTGACATGCATTGCTTGTATAGTTACAACATTCATTTGACAATGTCTTTTCCCTATGTGAATGTAACATGCACAATGATGAACGAAAGATGAGTGATTGGAAGGGCCAAATGTAAGACGGGCCTGCAGGCCAAATTTGTGACACTTTGAAAATAAAGTTTGTTCATTCATTCCTTCATTCATAGATGGGCTGAACCCCACATCTCTTGTGCTGTGATGATGTGGAATTGGGCTTTACTACTGTTCTTTATTGACTGGTCTTCCTTCATAAATTAAAAGACATTGTTTATTGAGACTCATACAGCAGAAGACCAGTATTCATGACACAAAACATTACCTAAACATTTTGTTTCATGATGTTATCATTATAACTTTTTAAATATTCCATCTGCAACCATGAGTGACAGCAATATAGTATTGAGATCCTGAAAAAACCTGGGCACTTCAATTTCTGAAAACTCAGAGAGACATAATTTTCTTGAACCAAACAAGTGAAAAGTCTCAAATTCTTTGAGAATTAAATGTTGTCATTAAATTGGAAAAAATAACATGATGGTATTTGTTCACAGCCCGGGGCTGTGGCTTAGGGGATAATGACCAAAGTTTCACAATTCCCTGAAATATTGAGTTGAGGGTTCAAAATCAGCTGCAGGAAATTTGGAATCAGACCACTTTGCATATTTGATAGTATGAGGTGTTGACTGTTCCGAAAGCGATGGCAAACTACTTACATAAAATACCCAGTAAATCACCAACAGCCAACATATGAAGGGCTCTATTGCAATGTCCTGTAAACATATGCAACTTGTGTGTATGTTGTCTGTTGACAAATTGGCGTTATTTGTTATCAGGCATCATGAATCTGGGCACATCTCTTTAATCTTCAACAGTACAGTTTTTATTTGAATTGCCATCATGAGTTCTCAAACATGATTTTCAGCTGTATATGTCTCATTGTTGGATGTCAACATGATTTGTAACTGTAAATGCTTGACTGGTTGTTGTCAAGACTGCACAAGTTGATTTGATTAAAGTATAATGAATTATCAACATTGTTTGTTTATACAGATTGCTTGTGGTTATACAGTGTAAGTATTGATATGGAGAGTGGGTGTTGTTAAATGGAGCATGTTATGTTAAATGGAGTGGATGATGATAAACGCAGTGTGTGATGTTAAATGGAGTGTGTTATGTTAAATGGAGTGTGTGCTGTTAAATAGAGTGTATGATGTTAAATTAAGTGTGTGATGTTAAATGGAGTGTGAGATGTTAAATGGAGTGTGTGATTGTCAACGTCTAGAGGTATTAGAAAGGAAAATGGTTCAAGACAGTTAGATAATACGAGCATAGATGAGACATAAACACATGAATTAATGAGATCTTATTTATTACTCAATGATATAATCATACATAATATCTCATCTATCATTACAACGTTCGTTCTCGCACTAAGTAATAATGTAGCAATACAATACGTTACGATACAAGCCACTACGCTCTCGTAGCACAGCCACACACACAAGCACAAGTCAAACGGCTCAGCTATTCAATGGCCCTGAAGTCCTAGGTATAGTCTATCCTGTCACACTCTCAGTCATGCAACCTCTCTCCGTCGCGTCCAAAGCCCGTCTGACTTCTCCTCGATTGCCCGGTGGTCACGAGGTCTTTGCGCTTTGTGCAGCCCGTGGGAAGTCATATGTCTCGCATACGCCTGGTTGAGGCTAGGCGTACTGCGTACTTCCATTGAAGGTGACACTGTCTTTCACGGGGACAGTCCTGTTTTTCCTGTCTTCAGCATCTAGACTGTTCTCCTTCCCCCGTACTCACCCCATGTCCCTATCTCTAACGTATGTCCTCTTCTCTGTGCCCTACAGGACCTTGACATACTTCCCCTCCTCCACTCCTGCGTGGTGTATTCTTTTAATTAGTCTGTACTAATTCTGTCAAGGGCCTAAGGGAAGTAATTATTACTGTCATGATGTCTAAGGGTAAAGGGCAGTAATATAGTAAGTGGGAACTGTCTGATGTCTACTGAAGCACTAGCAACTAATGTTATATGTAGTAACATCTTAGGTGGTTGTCAAAGAGTCTATACTCTCGTCAATTTTAATTAAAGGGCTATCCAGACCGAAGTAACGAAACGTCTCGCATTGTGGACTCTTGTCCACAAATGCATCCTTCTCAGACATCCCAAAATGATGCCATGGACAATGGCTCTTTTTACAGAGACTCATCAAGGAGAAATCCTTGGTCCCATTAGGAATGCTTGCAACCCATTGTCGCTAAATGTGTATATTTTACTGTATAACATTTTTTTTTACTCCCGTATGTTGGCAGTGTATGCACTAGACATCTTTTGTTTCCATACAAAATTACTTAAGTCCCTTGTTATCCTGTAAGTGTTGACTAATCTCCCGTGTTTGTCCTATTAAAGTGTATGCACTTTATCTGTTTTTGTTGAGTGTTCAAGTAATGTATTTACATTGATGTGTTTAATATTTGTGCTAGCTGTATGTTTTATAGCGTGTGAAGTCTCTAGTTATCTGAGTTTCAAAGGCTAGAATTTCCAATGTCATGATACACAGTATATGTGTAATTCATGAGGTAGACTTTCGAGCTATGATTCTTAGATTCATGATTTATTTGGTCTAATTACTACGTTATGAAACACTGATAAAAATTCAATACGAATGACATGTATTAGAAAACACGCATACAATATATAAGCACAAAACTGGCGCGTACAATTTGCACGCTGTGGAAACCATACATTGTTTTTAATTCATGCACTTTGTCTTTCACACGTCTTTCAACACAAATTCACTCTTAATTATCTTGTTAAAAATACAAATGAAGTTTAGGAATAGTTATTGCCAATGTGAGAAAGTGTTGGCAGCGAATTAGATTTCGAAAAATGATTTTAACAACGCGATTAACAAGTAGCAAAACGTGAACTTAAATTTAGGCTTAGTATAGCCGTACTTTACATTAAGTTTATGTTACTTTTATATGAAAAATCAGTGAACTTATATATGTCATATGTACACATTAGATTTGAACTGAAAAGTTTACATTACAGAGAAACATTTAACTGAAATTTAAATTAACTAATTAACTTGCTGATCCATCTGATGAAGTTTTCGATGAAGCTGACACTCGACGCTCAGAGGAAAGGCGAGACGGGCATATAATCAGATTGCTACTGGAACTATTAGTGTTGGAACTCTTCGCTGGCTGCTGAGGATCGGACGGAGCGCTTTTGGGAATGTCCCGAATCCTGTGATGTCGGTTCCTAAATCAATCAATCAATCAATCAATCAATCAATCAATCAAACTCAACAGTGAGCAATCATTCTTGTGTAGATTTCACAATGTTTCAAACTCTCTGACCACAAACAAAACAAATGACACACTTTATTCCTAAGCGTAATCGAATATTGTATCTGGCTACGTCCATCACAGACCAGGAAGGTTCCTATATGTTCCTAAACAGTATTCACCATGTTTAACTAATCAGTTCGCAACACGAACACTTAGTATTCACCACGTGTAACTGATCAGCTCGCAACACCAACACTCAGTATTCACGACCTTCTACATCTGCTGTTATTGTAGACAATGCATTAAAATCATGCTTGATGTAGATTTGAGTACATCCATTTCTGCGTGACGTTATCAACTATGAATAAACATTTTCTACAAATAAGGACATCTGGAATGGGAAATATTTAACTGATTGCCTGCCTAAGAAAAATTGGGTCCTGACGAAACATAAATTTATGGCAGAAAATGGGAAGTAGGGGTGTGTCACAATAATGTTGTGAAAATGGTTAAAATTGTAGCAGATATATTTTAATATATATCAAATTAAAGAGGGTTGCTCAGGGAACATGACATTGTTAATACTTAATTGATAAGTTAGAAATATTATGAGGTTTAGTGATAACAAAATTCAAAGAGGTAAATATTATTTTTAAAACGTCACTTACCAAGTCTTTATTTGTAATCCTCTTATGTTGATCCTGTTTAATTTACAGAATAATCTTACACACATCACTTGTGTTCAAGACTATCACGAGAACTGCTCAATAACACCAATAAAACACACTTAAAACATAATATTCTGAAGCGCATATTTTTCACACTAAATGGAAAATGTCAGTAACACACAAGCCAGATTGTACTGAGAAGAAGAATATAAACACTATTTTCTATCTAGTTATAATTATTATTCTTTTAAATTTAATTATTTAAATACACCTTAAATACTTTGTGATAGGCAAACCAAATTTATGGGCATAAATGTGACCCATTAGCGCATTCATAATTCGATATGTGCCATCATATTATTACATATTATGACGAACTTTCGCTTTTAGTGTTGTTTTAAATTACTAGGAAATAATCTAACTGACTACTAAATATTGCACATGGTATTAGGTTTAGAATCTTTCACAAAGTCCTTTAAGTCACAATAATGTTTAAAACCGGAATTTTATTAAAATTTATGAGGTCAAGAACCAGAAGGGGTTGTCATTTCGAAGTTCAAATCACAACAATCATTTCGAATCACACCAAACACGTTTTCTAAAAAAAACAAAAACATATGGATGCTAACGAACTGTTTCACACTGCAAAATCTTTCTGTCTCAATTTTAAGTTACCGAAGTTAACTAAATATTGTGGAAACATAAGAACTGGAACAATTAAAGCACTGTTTATACTGAGCCATCCTTCTGGCACACCGGTGCCAAAATCGTTCCACTGTGATAGTAGTCGGCAGAGAATCAGTTAATCAAGGGATACAGTTCATACATTGCGTCGCAAGGGAGACAAGAACAGTTATTATAGATGCGGACAATTTTTCAGCCTCTTAAACGAGTGAAAGATGTTAAAACAAATCGTTGTTAATTTTTTGAAAGTATACCTATTCTGTGTTGAAGGTGTGTTAGTATTTTAAATATGCGTTACAATCTATTCAGATTCAACAGTAAGATATTTAACTTAACAGTTAATATATAACATCCAGATTGGTATTTTTAGAAAGTATTATGCCAAGTCTAGCATACATTTCATTATACATTCCAATCGAACTTTCTGTTTATATTTTGGCTGGCACATACGATTGTGCCTTGAATTAATATCAATTATGGTAATAGATACGTTATTTGTACTGAAAGTTGATCCTAAATTAATCCCAGATGTACAACACTCCCTATGAGAGATCGAAATATCATCACGCTCAGAATCCGTAAAGGTCATGGCACATATCAAAAGTCACTTCTGATAATCGGTCAGCTGACATGTGGTAGAATTTTAAGAGAGACGTCTCTGATACAAAAGTCGTCTAAGGATTACAAATAATCATGATACGAAATTCCCCCCCCCCCACACACACACACACACGCACGCACGCACGCACGATCGCATACACGCACACACACACACACACACACACACACACACACACACACAACTGAGCTCGAGCGCCTACATTAAGTTAAATAAAGGGAACACTGATCTATAAGTGCTCCAATTTTATGAGAAGGTAGTTTCACAACAGTTGAAGTTTCTTATTATGACTTTGCCGTCAGATATGATTGGACCTTTGCATGTCAGTTACAATTGTATTTAAACATAATCACCACAGTTATACGTCTATCTAGGCGTAGTTACCACATACGGAAGATCAGCCAGTGTTGGAGATGTCCAGTTATCCTGATATATCGGTGACCACAGATTTTATATGTTGCATGTTAGTTGTATTGTGTTAACAGTGTTTTGTTGCACATATGTATACAATTATTTCGTATATACATATTGTGGAAGGTCTTCTGCATGCTACACACAATACACAAGAATATGTTTTCGTGGCTATGCGAACGGGAACTATACAGTCATTGTTGGGAGCTGTGTTCCTACAGGACATTTGCCCTAAGAAATAAAATGTTTCGGAGATCCCCGTTTCCGATACAATGGAGTACCCAATAAACGGAAGCGGTAATGGACTGTCAATAGTATACACACGAACATACACACACAAACACACACGCGCACACATACACGCACACACACACACACACACACACTACACACACGCATGGTTGCCCTCAATCAAATATGAAACGACTATGTTCTCTAGAAAACCGCGCTATACGTCTAGTTTCTGGCATAAAACACGTTGAAATTAATAATTTATACAGGCATCTGAGGCTTCTACAACTTCGAAAGCGCTTCCTTTTTAACAAAGCCAAATTAGTGAATATACTACTGTAATATATACAGTATATTATCACATCGACTTAGGGTGATCTCACTTCGTTGAATGTTGCCTTTACTGAAAAACTTCACAGCATCCAGTGTCTTGTACAGTTCATTTATTCTTGTAACTATTGTGGAATTCGTTGGTTGTACATGGAGTTGATAATAAGGCAAAGAGGAAGGTATTTGGTGAGTATTAGCTGTGGAGACAGACAGACAGACAGACACACAGACAGACAGACAGACAGGCAGGCAGTCAGACAGACAGACAGACAGACAGACAGACAGACAAACGGGCGAGCGGGCGGGCGGGCGGGCGGAGAGAGAGAGAGAAAAAAAAAGAATGTGGCAGCCAGAGAGAGAGAGAGAGAGAGAGAGAGAGAGAGAGAGAGAGAGAGAGAGAGAGAGAGAGAGAGAGAGAGATTTCTAAATATGTCTGATGATTATAGACTAATAACACTGACCTAAATAAGATCATGACGACCTATATCCTTCTTTAATTAAGTCTGTCTCGCTTGGTTGATAACTAACAAAGTTGAGAGTGGAATATTTTTATTTTAGTATACATAGATAACTTTGCATTTACGTTGTCTCTCTACATAAACATTGTCCATATGTATATTTACATATTTCTATTCTTAAGATTCCTCCTCGATCATGAAATAATCTTCATCATTTGTGTTTATCACGGAAGAACATATTTACTATACAGACAGGTCAAACACTACACCATCACTTCCCCAGTCTCACTCTCCTCTGACCAACCAAAACGAACTTATTCTGCTACATGCCCATGATAGTTGTTGCTAAAACTGACATACTTCTATATAACTCTCAAGAAAGTTTGTTGCTTCTATGGTCAGAGTATAATACTGTTGTTTTTACACTAATTAATACGACCCTAAGAGAATGATGATAGTGTATATGACACTGTGAGTGGCACCTTGCAGCCTTGACAGTCCAAAGTATTTGAGTTGGAATGTGGCCAAATATTCCATCACAATGCCTGTGCAGAGCTTCAGAGAAACATGTGGTGCCCAAACGACATGTTCCCTCTCTCGGCCTTGCCCTGTTTTTTCCAGAGGAATGTGTAACCAATACGTCTGGCACAGCGTCAAACCTCCGAGACCTCGCCTCCACGAGCAGGTGGCGAGTGATGGCCAGACCCTGGAACCCAAGGAACCCGACTTAGAGGCGTTCAGCCAAGTCCCAGAGGTGAGGGCCTCGTACGCTCCTGTACCAGAGGACGCGTACATCTGTCAATCACAAGTGTCCGGACCTTGTAAAGCGTGTACTACCGTCAGACTCCCCGCCTGACTTGTGCGGATCCCGAGACCCCCGGGAATAGGCCCTCCGGAGATATCGCAGGAGACTTTGCCCGTCTGCTGCGAGCAAATCTCACTACTGACACTAAAAAACACCATCTTTCATTTTTGATAATTAAATTTTTGTTACTTCACATTTTTAATGTTGTAATTTTTAACGTAAAGTATGTTTAATTAAAAATTTTTTTAATTAAAAAAAATTGTGATTAAGAAATTTTGTTAATATAATTTTTTAATATTAAATATTCATTTACTTTTTTTTTTACTTTATTTTTTTTTTTTTATTTTAAAAGTTTGTTATTTAACTTTTTATATTCTTGTTTTAATGTAATTTTTTTGAAGTTTTTATTTTTTTATTTTTATTTTACTTTTATACTAAGTTAAGGTACATCCGTTAAACGATGGTGTGATCTCTTGGCAAGTTTACATTTAGTAGTTTGCCTTTGCTTTCTGAAACTTTTATACAGTGATATATATTTTCTCTTACACTAACACTACACTGCCACTTACCACACCTAAAGGTTAATAAACGCGAAAACTGATCGATCACGTCATCATACCCACTCATCATAACCATTGTTAAAGGGACATAGAAGAAGAACAGCGAGGTTATCACACGGGCAACAGCTTTGTGCTCGCTTGTGTGTGAGAGATTATGTGTGACAGTGTGTCAGTGTGTGAATGTGGGTGTATGTGTGTGTGTGTGTGTGTGTGTGTGTGCTATCGACAGTCCATTACCACTGTTGTTGATTGTAGACTCCATTGTACCGGAAATGGGTATCCCCGAAACATTTTATTTCTTAGGGAGAATATCCGGTAGGAAGACAACTTCCGCCAATGACTCTATATTTCCCATACGCATGGCCACGAAGACATATTCTTGTGTATTTTGTGTAGCATGCTGCACAGAACACCTTCCACAATGTCTATATACGAAACACTTGTTTACTTATATGCAACAAAACACTGTTAATACAACATAACTAACACACAACATATAAAAGCTGTGGTCACCGATATATCAGGACAATTGGGCATCTCCAACACCGGCTACTCTTCCGTCTGTGTTAGCAACGCCTAGCTAAATGCATAACCGTGGTGATTATGTTTTCAAACAACATACATAGGACAATAACATATCTGACGACAAAGTCATAACAAGAAACATCCACTGTTGTGAAACTACCTTCTCATAAAGTTCGATCACTTATAGATCAGAGCTCCCATTTTTTAATGTAATGTAAGCGCTCGAGTTTGTTTTGTTTTGTTTTGTGGGAGGGGGGGGGGCATATCATGATTGTTTGTCGTCATTACTCGACTTTTGTATCAGAAATGTCTCTCTTAAAGTTCTACCACATGTCAGCTGACGGGTTAGCAGAAGTGACATATAATATGTGCCATGGCCTTTACGGATTCTGAGCGTAATGTTATTTCGATCTCTCCAAGGCCTAGGGGTTAACGTCTTTCTTCGTAATCCAGTATATTCTCGTGAGTAACATAACCTGCGCGAGAATCGGTAACGGTTCTCGTCGCTTTGGTAACTTACGGGGTATATGTGACAGTCGCTCACAAAGCAATGGCAAATTACTGAGCGCAATCCTGCCTAGTACATCAACAGCAGCTGAAAAATACTGGTGTTGACTGCAACGTCCTGTAAGGGATATGCACCATTTAAAAAATTTGGAATTCAGCACATTTGAGGTAATTTAGGAACCACTTCCAATACGAATAATGTTTCTGTTATCATATTTGATGGTATTCCATGGCACATACGTATGTTCCGGTCATAAATAACTGCTACGTATCAGCCAATGGCCGGCTTTGTGACTTAGAGGTTATGACATTTCTCCGTAATCTCGTATACTCTCGTCGGTAACATGATGACGGTGAGAATCAGCAGTGGTTCGAATCGCATCGGTAACTTACGGGGTATGTGAGTCGGCCGCTCAGAAAGCAATGGCAAACTACTGAGCGTAATCTTGCCAAGAAATCAACATACAGCTGAAAGATGCTGGTGTTGACAGCGATGTCCTGTAAATGATATGCAAACAAAAATAAACAAAACAAAAAAAAATCAGCCAATTACTGTAATTGAGATGGAAGATGGAAGATGTACAACAGAGATTTGGAACAGAATAGGGCAGGCAAAAGCCGCTTTTCAGAAAATGAAGAGTATCTTATGCAATAAGTCACTATCACTGAATGTAAGAAAGAGAGTGCTGAAATGCTATGTAGAACCAGTTTTGCTGTATGGCAGTGAATCTTGGAATGTAAATGAACAAATTAAGAAGAAATTAGAAGCAACAGAGATGTGGTTCCTGAGACGAATGTTGCGAATTCCTTGGACTGCCAGAATAACTAACGACGACTGCCTGAAACAGGCTAACGAAACTAGAACATTATATACAACAATAAGACAGAGACAAACAACTTTCCTCGGTCGTGTGATGAGAAGAGAGGCATTGGAGAACATCGTAACAACTGGAAAGATCGAGGGGAAGAGTGGCAGAGGTAGACCAAGGCAAGTGATGCTGGATGGATTGAGACGGTGGCATGGAATAATATCAGCAGCAGAGTTGATCCAGAAAACCAAAGACCGAGATCTATGGAGAGCCATGAACGCCTACGCCAGCCGGCATGGCACTTGATGATGATGATGAATTACTGTAATTAAACGGATGCTAGATTTGCTATAATACATTCTAAGTATACGAACCTGGTTGTTATATATTATCTGTTAAGTTAAATATCTTGCTTGCTTGCGTTCGCTGGCTGTGAACTCCAGCGTGAAGTCCTGTATGCCGGATGAAGACATCTTGTTGTCCAACATCAGTCATACCGGACCTGAGGTTTGCATGAGTATCCGTTGTCCCATGTCAGGCCTATTGATATGCAGACTGGTAGTTCCTCGCCGTACAGGCTGACACTCTCCGACTTCGGAGGAATCGGCGATCCTACTACGTTAGCCAGGACCCCAAAGGGACCTGTTGCCCAGGATGCACGACTAGGACGTGTTAGTAGGTCTTGGCCTGTATAGAACCTGGCCCTGGTGCCTTGGAAACACCTCTGCGTCCCAGTTAAATATCTTACTGTTGAATCTAAATAAATTGGAACGCATATTTAAAATACTTAACGTACCATAAACAAGAATACTCATCTCATCTCATCATGTTTCTCTTGTACCTTGCGGTGTCGAGGTGAAGTATAAACTTCGTGAGAGTGCCCAATTATGGGCTTCATATATCGATATTCCCATGGATTCTGCTATTCTCTCCGTCCAACGTTTAGGTGGATGGCCTCTTCCTCTGTTTCCATCTGGTCTGTACATCATTGTTTGTTGTGGTATGCTGTTGACTGGTAACCTACTTGCATGACCAAACCATTTGACTTGCTGCTTTCTAATAAAATCTAGTGCTGCTTTAACCCCCACTTTAGTCCTGATTTCTTCATTTCTGATCTTATCTCTTCTTGATACGTTGAGTATTCTTCTCAGGAACCTCATTTCTGTTGTTGTGATTTTTCTTTTCTCTTTTTCTGTCATTGTCCAGGTTTGGCATAGGCAACATAGAGTTGGTAGGAAGATTGTGTTGTAAAGTGCTTTCTTAGCAGTTATTGATAAATGTTTGTTCTTTAGTATTGGTGCCATTTGTCCAATGAGTTGATTTGCCTTATTGCACCTAATTTCGATCTCGTCTTCTGATCTGCCATTTGATGATATTATACTTCCTAGGTACTTGAAACTCTTTACTTGTTTCAAGGGATGTTCGTTTAGGTGAATTGTTGTTGTTTGTTCTTCTTTAGTTATAGTCATTACCTCTGTTTTTCTTGCGCTAATTTTCATGATATGTTCCCTACACATTTCGTTTAGACTATTCATCTGGTCTTGTAATTCAGCTTCTGATTTTGCTATTAGTGCTTGGTCGCCCGCAAACAGGAGTTCTCTAATGGTTAGATTTGCATATGGTTCTTCGTCTGTGTTCTCATCATGCGATATTCTTGCTGTCTCTGCTTGGCTGGTTTCTTTACATATGTTGTCTACATATGTTATGAACAAGAGAGGGGACAGGACACAAACTTGTCGTACTCCAGATCTTATGGTGAAGGGTTCTGAGTGTCCTCCAGTTGCTCTCACTATGCATTCACTGTTGTTGTATAAACTTCTACATAGGTTTTTTTTTAGATGTGTACTCACCCCATATTGTTTAAGGATTTCCCATAGCTTGTTTCTATCTACTCTATCGAATGCCTTTTCTTGGTCGACAAAGGGTAAGTAAAGTGTTTCATTGAATTCGATTGATTTTTTTAATAAGTTGTCTAAGAGCAAAAATGGTATCTGTGCTTATTTTGTTTTTCCTAAATAAGCAAGAATACATACTCTTTAAATAAAAAATAAAAAATTATAAACATATGTTTCAACATATAGCACTCATTCAAGAGACTGGGGGAGTGATGGTGTTGTGTCCGGCATGACTGTAAAGTAAATATGTTCTTCCATGATAAACACAAATGGTGAAGTTTATTTCACGATAGAGGAGGTATCTAAAGAATAAAGATTAGTAAGTTGACATATGGACAATGTTTATATGGAATAACAACGTGAATCTATTGTGATCTATGTTTACTGATAAAACAGTCAATTGTCTAAGCTGATCGTTATAAACCAAACGAGACAGACTTAATTAAAAAAGGAAATAGGTTGTCATGGTTTTATTTTGGGTCAGTGTTGCTAGTGTATAATCATCAAACATATTAAGGAATATAAATGTGAGATTTGTATCTCTCTCCCACCCCCCCTCCTCTCTGTCTCTCTCGCTGTCTTTCATTATCTCTCTCTCTTACTTTTTCTCTTTCTCTCTCTCCTTTGCTCTCTGTCTGTCTGTCTGTCTGTCTGTCTGTCTGTCTGTCTGTCCGTCTCTCTCTCTCTCTCTCTCTCTCTCTATCTCTCTCTCATCTATCTATCTATCTATCTATCTATCTATCTATCTATCTATCTATCTATCTATCTATCTATCTATCTATCTATCTATCTATCTATCTATCTATCTAACTATCTATCTATCTATCTATAATTGTTCATTATAATTGTTTAACTATAATTGTTCACTATATATGTGTGTGCGTGTGGGAGCGAGAGAGCGAGAGAGAGAGAGAGAGAGAGAGAGAGAGAGAGAGAAATTGGGTGTCAGAGAGAGGGAGAGAGTGAATGTGTGTGTGCGCACGTGCATGCGTGTGTGTGGAGAGAGTGATTGAGCGAGAAATGGTGGGAAAATGTGTCAGTGCATGCATGTGTATGTGTGAGAGTGAGTGAGGGAGTGTGTGCGTGCGTGCATGCGTTCATGCGTACGTGTATGTGTGAGAGAGTGTGATTGAGAGAGTGAGTGTGTGTGTGTGAAGGATTTTGTGTGAGAGAGTGAGACAGTGGGAGAGTTGATGTTTTAGTGTGTGTGTGTGTGTGAGCGCGCGTATGCGTGTGAGTGTGTGTATATGAAAGAATACAGAGAGAGAGAGAGAGAGAGAGAGAGTGAGTGAGACAGTGGGAGAGTTGATGTGTTAGTGTGTGTGTGTGAGCGCGCGTATGCGTGTGAGTGTGTGTATATGAAAGAATACAGAGAGAGAGAGAGAGAGAGAGAGAGAGAGAGAGAGAGAGAGAGCTGAGCAGATGCATGTCATGTAACACGCATGTTACGTAACACGCGAATCCATATGTTTGTGTATTCTCATCTGTCATATTATCAGTTAAATACCATTTGATTTTATCATGTATAATATAAACCATAAGATCTGGAGTACGACAAGGTTGTGTCCTGTCCCCTCTCTTGTTCATAACATATATAGACAACATATGTAAAGAAACCAGCCAAGCAGAGACAGCAAGAATACCGCATGACGAGAACACAGAAGAAGAACCATCTGCAAATCTAACCATTAGAGAACTCCTGTTTGCGGACGACCAAGCACTAATAGCAAAATCAGAAGCTGAATTACAAGACCACATGAATAGTCTAAACGAAATGTGTAGGGAACATAACATGAAAATTAGCACAAGCAAAACAGAGGTAATGACTATAACTAAAGAAGAACAAACAGCAACAATTCACCTAAACGAACATCCCTTGAAACAAGTAAAGAGCTTCAAGTACCTAGGAAGTATAATATCATCAAATGGCAGATCAGAAGACGAGATCGAAAATAGGTGCAATAAGGCAAATCAACTCATTGGACAAATGGCACCAATACTAAAGAACAAACATGTATCAATAACTACTAAGAAAGCACTTTACAACACAATCTTCCTACCAACTCTGTGCTACCAATGCCAAACCTGGACAATGACAGAAAAAGAGAAAAGAAAAATCACAACAACAGAAATGAGGTTCCTGAGAAGAATACTCAACGTATCAAGAAGAGATAAGATCAGAAATGAAGAAATCAGGACTAAAGTGGGGGTTAAAGCTGCTCTAGATTTTATTAGAAAGCAGCAAGTCAAATGGTTTGGCCATGCAAGTAGGCTACCAGTCAACAGCATGCCACAACAGGCAATGACGTACAGACCAGATGGAAACAGAGGAAGAGGCCGACCACGTAAACGCTGGACGGAGGGAATAACAGAATCCATGGGAATGTCGATATACGAAGCCCATAACCGGGCACTCTCACGAAGTTTATACTTCACCTCGACACCGCAAGGTACAAGAGGAACATGATGAGATGAGATGAGAATATAAACTTATGTTCATTACTGTAGTTTGAGTGAGAGAGTCAGTGAGTGTGAATGAGAGACAGAATGAGTGAGCGGGAGAGTGAATGAGTGATTGTGAGAGTGAATGAGTGAGCGGGAGAGTGAATGAGTGAGCGGGAGAGTGAATGAGTGAGTGTGAGAGTGAATGAGTGAGCGGGAGAGTGAATGAGTGAGCATGAGAGTGAATGAGTGAGCGCGTGAGTGAATGAGTGAGCGTGAGAGTGAATGAGTTAGCGGGAGAGTGAATGAGTGAGCGTGAGAGTGAATGAGTGAGTGTGAGAGTGAATGAGTGAGCGGGAGAGTGAATGAGTGAGCGTGAGAGTGAATGAGTGAGCGGGAGAGTGAATGAGTGAGTGTGAGAGTGAATGAGTGAGCGGGAGAGTGAATGAGTGAGCGTGAGAGTGAATGAGTGAGCGCGAGAGTGAATGAGTGAGCGGGAGAGTGAATGAGTGAGCGGGAGAGTGAATGAGTGAATGAGTGAGCGGGAGAGTGAATGAGTGAGCGTGAGAGTGAATGGGTGATCGGGAGAGTGAATGAGTGAGTGTGAGAGTGAATGAGTGAGCGGGAGAGTGAATGAGTGAGCGCGAGAGTGAATGAGTGAGCGTGAGAGTGAATGAGTGAGCGTGAGAGTGAATGAGTGAGCGGGAGAGTGAATGAGTGAGCGTGAGAGTGAATGAGTGACCGTGAGAGTGAATGAGTGAGCGCGAGAGTGAATGAGTGAGCGCGATGAGTGAATGAGTGAGAGAGAGAGTGAATGAGTGAGAGAGAGAGAGAGAGAGAGAGAGAGAGAGAGAGAGAGTGTGTGTGTGTGTGGGAGCATCACTATGTTTACGTCACATACTTTTTATGTACACATTTTTCTCCATGTTTAACATTTTTATGAGACTATATTTACAACATTCATTTCACAAAGTTTATTTTTCTTCCTATGTAAATGTATAATGCTCTTGATGAATGAAAGACGAGTGATTGGAAGGGCCGAATGTAAGACGGGCATGCGCGCCCAATTTGTGACCCTAATAAAGTTGATTTGATTTGATTTTGATTTCTATCTATCTATCTATCTATCTATCTATCTATCTATCTATCTATCTATCTATCTATCTATCTATCTATCTATCTATCTATCTATCTATCTATCTATCTATCTATCTATCTATCTTTATATCTATCTATCTATCTATCTATCTATCTATCTATCTATCTATCTATCTATCTATCTATCTATCTATCTATCTATCTATCTATCTATCTATCTATCTATCTATCTATCTATCTATCTCCCCATAGTCTAATACTCACCAACTACTTTCCTCTTGTTTGTACTAACACCTCCATACACAACCAAAGCATTCTCCAAAAAGTTACAAGAAGAAATCAACTGTAAAAGACACTGGATGCTGTCAAATTTTTCACTAAAAGCAACATCCAGCAAAGTGAGTTCACCCAACGTATGTGGCCGCCTTCCTCGTCAATTTGAGAAAATACAGAGCTGTGCTGCCAAACATCAAATCATGTTCAATTGTGCTCATGTGTTTGAACAAGTGTTCAATTTTATGAAAGCAATAGACACTGCTTAAATCGTCAGGCTGATTGACGAAAATTTGTCACAGGTAATTAAAGTATTCTAGAACAGACACAAGTCGGGTTTTGGAAAATCGTGCTTCCAAAATAAGCTGCAAGGCTTCATGTCATTCTATTATTAAGCTAACCACTAAAAATTAAAATGATGAAATATTTAACAAAGAGATACAAATCGTATATGAAACAGCATGGGAGACACGAACAATTTTAATGGTTATGGTATCAAGTTTCGCGACAGCAGGCAGACGATCTTTACCGGACGATGGCTACGGTCTTCGGCCAGAATGGTCACTGCCAAGAAGGAGGTCAATGGCAAACTACCTTCTTTAAAGTTGCCTAGTTTTCATGATTTGTTGAATCACAGAACGTAACAAAATAAAAAGGACAGCACCTCAAAAATTAACGACATGGAATGTTCTAAATTTAAGCGAAGACGGAAAATTTGATAACATCAAACAAGAAATGGGAAGAGAGATTATTAATATTTTAGGAATGTGTGAGACGAGATGGAAAGTAACCATTTACCAGGGTAAAGACAGGGGAGGATAATATGAATATTTATTTTGAGAGAGAAGAAAGGTAAAGAGTTGTAGCAATTATCTGCAAACATCAAATCTGTTAAAGGATATTGGGCAGTGTTATACCGTGTTTTGTTGGTAAAATTAATCACCAGACCTTTTAACATTAACGTCATTAAAATTATTTGCCCCAACAGGAGAGATCAGTGACGAGAGTATAGAGAAATTTTATAATGACATAGAGAATGCTTTGAAGAAATGTAAATATTCAGAAATAAATATTATAATGGGTGATTTCAATGCAAAAGTAGGAAATCAAGGCGATGGATGCACGGTAGGCAAGATGGTTTGGGAGAACGAAAGAAAAGAGGATAAAGACTTGTAGAACGGCAAAAGAGCAGTAAACGATTGTTGGAAACACCAGGTTTAAGCAACATCCTAGACGATTAGGGACATGGGGGAGACCCGACAGCAGGATTAGAAACCAGACTGATTACATCCTGAATGGCAGAAGGTTTCAAAATGCGTTAAGAATCGCAAAAACAGTTCCCAATGCATACTGTTACAGTGATCACAGATTGCTTACAGGAACTTTGAGGGTAAAGTTAAAGAAAGTCAAGTATACACCAGGAAACATTTGATATGATCTCTGAACATTGAAAAATGACAAGGAATTAAGAGACAATTTTAACATAGATGTAAAGAACAGATTTGATATATTGTCTGATCTAGAAATCGTATTTCAAGATGTGGATGATCAATGGGAAATGTTGAAGACTTCAATCAGGTTGGCTGCCGTAACAATTTTTCCAAAATTAAAGAAAGTGGGTCACAAAAAATTGATGACTGAAGAAATTTTACAAATAACGAAAACAAGAAGACACACACAAATAATCCTGACAAATATGAAGAAATTCACAGAAATGTCTATGTAAGGAGGCTCGAGAAAAATTGCATAGAAATTGAAAAACAACACAAAAGTAAAAATATCAAATTAACGCACAAAAGAATTAAGAATCTTACTAATAAAAGAACACATACATCAACAGGCTGCCTAAAAGAAAAAGATGGGAAAATTATATTAGCAAAAGATCATAATGAAGGATCATCAATTTTGAAGACGGAGTTTCAGAATGCTCTTAACAATATGATAACTGGCAAGACCCCCAATTCAGACATCACAACAGACATGATGAAAGCCTTAAAAGAATGTCGACTAGACCAAGTCACCAGACTGCTGAACACAATATATGATACTGGAAATATATCTCCTGAATTATGTAATTCTATATTTATTGCAAACCCGAAGAAATCAGGAGCCTTGGAATGTGATCAACATCGAACAATTAGTATAATGAGCCACATCACGAATAGTTTGCTAAGAATTATCATGCAAAGAATTAGGAAGAAAATACAACCCGAAATTGGAGAAGAACAATGTGGGTTTGTAGAAGACAAAACTTATTGGAAACAACAAGCTGCTATAATGATTGATAATAAAGTATGTCAATATCAGCCTATTAAGAGAGGTGTGAGACAAAAATGTGTAATGTCTACAGATCGTTTTTCCCTGTGCAGTCAATTAAAATATTTTCAGAAATGTAGCAGTTATGAAAGAAATCATCATAGGGGGACGTAACATCAATAACATTAGATAGGTGGATCGATCTAGTATTGTTTGCAGTAAATGAGCAGGATCGGAAACAATTAGTAGATTCGGTTATGCACACAGTAAACTACTAGGGTTAGAATTAAATTGTAAGAAGACACTAAGAAGAAAGAAATACCAAAATGCAATATACAAGTTAAGTGGGCATAGTCTAGTTAGTTAGTTAGTCGACAGATCATCATCATTGCACATCGAACAATTCAGTCCATAAGTGCTCGGATCCCCTTCTCAGCATATCCTGCAGCGTGTAGCTGCTAACGATACCATAGCATAGTCTTAAACAAATGAATCAGTAAAATTATCTCGGAACAGTCATAAAATCTTATGGGAGATGCCTTGAAGAGATTACAATAAGAATCTTCATGGCGAAGGTAGCCTTCTGCAAGATGAAAAACATGCTGGCCAATAACATGATGCCAATTGCAACGACAAAAAGAGTGTTCGGGTGCTACATAAAATGAGCAGACAAGCTAAAAAATATCTGATGGATGTGGAAATGTGGTTTCTGAGGACCATGCAATGAATACCATGGACAGACAGACAATGCAATGAACAAGTCCTACAAGAAACATCGAGTGAGATGGCGGATCATTATCGTCCTTGCTTATCAAAATAGAATATGACAAATAATGAATCTCAAAACAATGTTTTCCCGTGATGAATTTGAATAACGAAGACACAAACAATAGATTGCACGATTTATTGCCTGACATATTTCGCTGCATCTCGTCAGGTATCGAGGGTAGTTAGTATGATATCATTTCGTTAGCATCTGAATTATTGTTTGTTAGAACACGATAATGGTTTATTGTTAGGAGCGTGTCAGAGGTCGGTAGGAGCAGTCGTTAGCTTTCCTGAATTAGTCTGTAACTTTGCTGACCTGCTATGTAACTTCTGCAGTCTCAAGTCATCCGATGTGCATCGAGCCTTCCAGGTTCATCTATTCGTTGGAGTCCAGTGGTGCTGGTTTATGTTTGATATAGTTTGTTACTATTACTTACTAATTAATGTTGTTACTGTCCCAAGTACAATACGGGCATTATTAACTGCTCTGGAAGCAGAGGAAGAGACCGACCATCTAAACGATAGAAGGAGGGAATAACAGAGTCCACCTCGACCACCGCAAGGTACAAGAAGAACAAGGTGAGATGAGATGAGGTTGAGTTTCCAATAAACATCAGCGTAAATGGACTGTCGATAGCACACACATACACGCACAAACTCTCTCTCTCACACACACACACACACACACACACACACACACACACACACACACACACACACACACACACACAAGCGCGCGCACAGCTATTGCCTGCGTAATAACCTCGATGTTTTTCTTCTATGCCTTTTGAACAATGGTGTGATGAGTGAGCTTGATGACGTGATTTATCTTTTTTAGCGTTTATTGAATTGTGTGTGTTAATTGGCAGCGGTTGTGTTAGTGTGAGAGAAAATAGGTATGACAGTATATAAATTAAAAAATAACAATTATAAAATAACAACTTTTCTTAAACATTAAAAAATTAAAAACCATATTTGTAAAATAAAAATTAAAAATTAAAAACGTAAATGTTAACAAAATTTAAATATTAAAATATCTAATTAAAAATTTATTTTAATTAACAACTGAAAACTTAAAAACAACATTTTCAAAATTAAAACTTTTAAAGATTAAAAGTTTAGACATTTTTTAAATTGAAAATTGAAAAATGAAAACCAATAAAATTATAATAATTAAAATTTTAAGATAACGGCTATTCGTGTCTGTAGTAGGAGTGGCTTAGCGTAATAAACTCTATCATCATACTCGTAGGGTCCTATTATTTAGTGTATAAACATCAGTATTATACTCTGATCATAGAAACAAACAAACTTTCTTATGAATTATATAGAAACATGTGGTTTGGCGTCGCAGACAGCAGAGCACATACTCCAGGATTGCCCAAACTTCAACATATACAGGCGAACATTCTGGCCTAGAGAGACAACAGTGGAAGATAAACTCTATGGACCGCTGAGTGAACTAAAAAAGACTGTTAGATTCATACAAGAGACAACATTGCAGTTATAAACATATTAGTAGTATACAATGTGGTATTTGAAGAGTATTTATGGATCCGAATCCAGCTGATGACGTCATTTTTTGCTATACGAAAGGTGTACCTCCATATTGATGACGTCAAAAATCGGATCCATATCGGACCACATTTTTTCAACAATTGGCGGGTATTTTCTTGTGTCTTGGTGACCACTTCTGGTTGTCGTGATGACTACTTCCGGGGGAGGGGCATGCGGGCGAGGCCGTGGTAGCGGACAACGAGACAAGCCCCGGGCATGTGGAATACGTATATAGATAAGTAGACCAACTAGTCGCCAGGCACCTTTGATCGAGTCCCAATGTGTGGGTGGGTGTGTGTGTGTGTGGTGGGGTATGTGGTGTGATCGAACCTCAATCATATTGATCCCCTCCTTCGATGAGGAAATAGAAGTCAGTATGACAGAAAAAAATAATTTATTTCATCTCTCGAGATAACTCGAGGATCCATAGTTGGTTGCATGAATAAACTTTCCACCGTGATAGTTAATTTTCCTTACCCATGTATTATCATTAAGCGCTTGGTGAAAATCTGTTTTAAAAATATACTAGCAACGCAAAGATTATTATTAAAATTTAACCCTAAAACTTAATTAAACACCAAAATTTCTTGTATGTTTAGCGATGAGTAGTTATGTCAATAAAAAACTACGATTCTCAATTAATTTAAGCCATAACTTCCCGAGATAATCATAAAATTATGTAATATTATTACACCCCGCAGTTACACCCCTTAATTATAAAAGTATGCCAAGGGAGACTATTCGTGGCTCTTGACTCAACCAGAATTGTTTCCCCTTTTACATACTAACATCACCTTGAATGAAAGTTTACCTGCGCGTACAGGTAAAAGGTCACGTGCTGACCCCACCACCGGCCAGCTTTGATCATTATTGGAGATAAACACGCACACTAAAGCGGGCTGACAACAGCGCTAGCCAGCTCGAGTTGATCTTACCTGAGATAAACACAACCATTGAGGTGTTCTGGTTGACCGTTAACATAATTAACACAGTGACACAGTCGGGGCTGTAAAGGGAATATTTGGGTAGGAAAAAATAAGCTATGCTCAAATATACCTATACGAAGTGCGTGTGAAGAGGGTGTATCAACAGCTAGTTGTCTATCTATTACAGAACGTTGCAGTCAACCCCAACATTGTTTATGCAATGCATTTACAGGACGTTGCAGACAACCCCAACAGTGATTGGTTGCATGTGTGCCATCATGACATCCGTGTATGCGTGCGTGTATATGCACATGCATGTGTGTGTGTGCTATCTATTACAGGACGTCGCAGTCAACCCCAACATTGTTTGTTTGCTCGTATGCATCATGATTCGCCGTGTCATTACTCGACCAAATGATTGCCTCGTACTATGTGTCTACCTATTACAGCTGGTAGTCAAGCTGTAATGCAATGCATTTACATGACGCTGCAGTCAACCCAAACATTGTTTGATTGCTCTTGTACCATCATGACAACCGTGTGTGTGTGTGTGTGCATGTAGGTGTGTGTGCGTGCGTGGGTGTACGGTCAAGTGTATGTATGTGTGTGTGTGCGCGCACTACCAATTACAGGACATCGCAGTCAACCTCAGTATTCTACAAAGTGTCTGACTTCCTGGGGCAAGTTTTGCAATTGTTATTATGTACGAATGACAGTCATGTCGTGTGAGCTAGCGCGCGTGTGTGCATATACATGCGTGTGTGCATGCGCGCGCGCGTGTGTGCTATCTATTACAGGACATCACATTCAACCTCAACATTCTATGGAGTTTCATGTGTGCTGGGCAAGTTTGCGATTCTTATTTTGAATGAACGACAACCATGTCATGTGCGTGTGAAGAGGGTGTATCAACAGCTAGTTGTCTATCTATTACATGACGTCGCAGTCAGCCCCAACATTCTTTATGCAAGGCATTTACAGGACGTTGCAGACAGCCCCAACATTGATTGGTGCTCGTGTACCATCATGACATCCATGTGTGTGTGTGTGTGTGTGCGTGTGTGTGTGTGTGTGTATGTGTGTGTCCGTGCATGCGTGCTATCAATTACAGGACATCGACGTCAACCTCAACAATCTAGGGAGTTTCATGTGTGCTAGGTAAGTGTGCGGTTCTCATTTTGAATGAACGACAACCATGGCATGTGCGTGTGAAGAGGGTGTAGCACCAGCTAGATGTCTATCAATTACAGGACAGCGCAGTCAACCTCAACATTCGTGCTTCCTGGGCAAGCTTGCCGGTGTCTTTTTGAACAACTGGCACCCATGATCGTCTGTAGTGTCTGTAATCAGGATTACCATTATCATCATCACCCAGCACCACCAAAAAAATCATTATCATCATCATCATCAGCATCAGCTTCGTCATCAGCTGAAGGTGACCGATCGGGTGACTCGCCACAGGGATATGTCGGCGGAGTGAACGTACGTGAACGTGTTCAGACATGTCTTTGGGGAAACTGGATGATGACTCAGAGCGTACTGACAGCATAACGATACAGTCGATCAAATATGGCGATGCTTCCGGTCATATGTCTAAGGTATACAATCGAAACACGTGATTAAAACCGGTTAAAGACGGCGTCGCACTCCATCACCAATGTAAGGGTACAACCACGTGGCTAACACCGTTCAAAGATGGCGCTGTAACCGGTCACGGGTCTTATGGGACACAGTCGGTCAAATATGGCGATGCTTCCGGTCATTTGACTAAGGGATACAATCTAATCTTGTGAATAAAGCCGGATAAAGATGGCGTCGCAATTGATCACCTGTGTAAGGGTACACCTGAGACACGCAGGTACTGACTACGATCGGAAGTATTCATGGAACCCAAACGCACAATGGATGAGATTACATCCCAGTCGATCTTACAAAACATTTTAAATCTGCCATCAGTGTTGTCAACACCTAGAAAATGATCAAGAGAGGACACCCTTCTTCCAAAAAACAAAAGAAATGGCAAAGAGAAACACGAAATCATCGAGTACAATCCTTGCAAACGAAAAAACATGACTGACTCCACTCACAATCCATGTGACACAGAGCAAAAGCTTCATTCCCAAAAACTAGTATTGGTGCACGCTCAGAGAAATAAAGACACTGGTTTCCAAAATAATCTCTACTAGAGTTCACCAGAGCATGCCAGTTTTGACAAAAGTAGCACAACTTCTACGTTACCTGTTTTGAAGACTGGTGATTCTTGTTTCTTCATCTCAGCTCTGTCATTAGACATGTTGTTCTGCAAGAAACCTACTTCTTGTAGTCAGACAGCCGTAGACCCGCATGAGACAACATTTGATCTGCTTGACGATTCTTCTTCAGATGCAAATATTGACCTTCTGTCTAGCGGTCATGAACCAGACTCTGAGCTTCTCAAGAAAATCAACGCTTTGTGGAATGAAAACTATCCTACCGCTGGTTTCCGAAGTTGCTCCTCTGTCGGAGCAGATGAAATACTACACCCATCGAGTAAGGTATGTATAAATAGCAAAGGTCATGATCATAGTTTCCAAGAACAGGTGTGATAGCTCCAGTGTATATTGGTACATTCTATTATCTGGTACTCTTTATTTCACTATGAACGACTAGGTGCTGAAGTCTTATAAGTTTCAATGTGATTTTTTTCCCTCTCCAGGTTAATTTTGCAACAGAACCGCTCTTCTTAACAGTTCATATCGTTGGCACGGAAGAACGCAATGGTAACTGGCACCATGTAACCAGAGAACGTGCAAATTTTGAACGGCGTATACTAGCGTTGGACCACAGTCCTGGGGGACAGTCACAGAGTCAAAGTCCTGGAGCAAAGAAAAAATCGAGAACAACAGTGAAAGAGGCCGAGATAGTCTAATCCCTCTGTGGTAACTGATATTTAAAAGACAAAGGTCAAGCCACACTAGCGGACGAGTGTTAAAACACCTACATAAAAACAAGATGGTTGTAATATACTTACATTCATGTCTTTAATAGCTGACCGGTCCTCAATATGAAGAAAAAAACTACAGTGGGTGTGAGGAGACTGTATATGTATAGCACTGTTATTCTGACTTCACAGACTGTAGCTCACAGTGACTACACCGCAAGTAACACGGTGCTCTCTATGCTATCTATTTCATCTTGAATAGAGGTCATATATCGAGCATGACCCGCATTCCCCAACCCAGCTCAAACATACACAGGTCAACGAGCGGGTAGTAGAACGATTGGTCACGCCACACGAACAGCCAAGTCAGCGTAATCTGAACCGCTTGACCTAAGAAACTGGCTAAAACCGGTTTTACGCGTGGCTCAAAAACTAGTATATAAACCCGAGGGTGGTAACAGTCAAGCATTGTGATCCGAAGATGACTACAGACCTCAAGACTGTGCCTGCTAACTGGGTCTACATGACTCGTAGTGGTGAGACTATTAGACCAGTGGAGTTTGGCCAACTGTCACCCATAATTATGAAAAGTGGGAAATTTTGTTGTCCAGCGGTGAAAAGTTTTACCACATTTCACCCAAACTTATGAAAAGTAGGAAACTTTGTTAACCAAATGACAAAAATCTTGGCCAAGTAAGAAAATGTGTTAACCAAATGTGAAAAGATTAGCTAAATTTCAAACCAAACTTATAAAAAGCTCAGTCAAACATATGAAAAGTAGGAAAATTTGTTAACCAAACGTGAAAAGTTTGGCCAACTTTCACCCAAAATGATGAAAAATGGGAAATTTTGTTGCCCAGACGTGAAAAGTGTGACCGAATTTCACCCAAACTTATGAAAAGTAGGAAACTTTGTTAACCAAATGGTAAAAATCTTGGCCAAGTAAGAAAATGTGTTAACCAAAGGTGAAAACTTTTAATCAAGTTTGGCCAAATTTTCAAACAAAACTCATAAAAAGGTAGGAAACTTTGTTAACCAAATGTGAAAAGATTGAGCAAAGTTCATCGAAACTTATAAAAAGTAGGAAACTTTGTTAACCAATTTCAACAATACAATTGTACAAAAAATTAACAATTAAATTTCTCTCTCTGTCGTTATCCCTGTCTGTCCGTCTCTCTCTCTCTCTCTCTTCCTCTCTCTCTCTCTCCTCTCTCTCCCTGTCTTTCTCTCTGTCTATCTGGCTCTCTTCCTCTCTTTCTCTCTCTTTCTCTCTTTCTCCACAGGTTACTCACCAACTACCATCATATTTTCTGTACTATCAACTCCATGTACAACCAAAGCATACTACAAAAGTTACAAGATGAAATCAGTTGTAAAAGACACTTGATGCTGTCAAAGTTTTCACTAAAAGCAACACTCAGCAAAGTGAGATAACCCTAGATCTGTGTGGCTTTCTTCCTCATCGATTTGAGGATAAACAGAGCTGTGCTGCCAACATCAAGATGTGTTCGGTTGTGCTTATGTGTTTGAACAAATGTTCTCTTTCATGAAAGCAAAAGACACTGTTGAAATATTCATGCTGATGGACGAAAGTTTGTCACGAGTAATTAAAGTATTCTTCAACAAATGCAAGACAGCTTTTAAAATATAAGTTTGTCACGAATAATTAAAGTATTTAAAGTATTCTACAACAAATGCAAGCCAGCTTTTAAAATATCGTGTTTCCACAAAGGGCTGCAAGGCTGCAAGTCATTCTATTACTAAGTTAACGACTCATCATCATCAAGTGCCGTGCCGGCTGGCGTAGGCGTTCATGGCTCTCCATAGATCTCGGTCTTTGGTTTTCTGGATCAACTCTGGTGCTGATATTCCTCCATGCCACCGTCTCAATCCATCCAGCATCACTTCTCTTGGTCTACCTCTGCCTCTCTTCCCCTCGATCTTTCCAGTTGTTACGATGTTCTCCAATGCCTCTCTTCTCATCACGTGACCGAAGAAAGATGTTTGTCTCTGTCTTATTGTTGTATATAATGTTCTAGTTTCATTAGCCTGTTTCAGGCAGTCGTCGTTAGTTACTCTGGCAGTCCAAGGAATTCGCAACATTCGTCTCAGGAACCACATCTCTGTTGCTTCTAATTTCTTCTTAATTTGTTCATTTACGTTCCAAGATTCACTGCCATACAGCAAAACTGGTTCTACATAGCATTTCAGCACTCTCTTTCTTACATTCAGTGATAGTGACTTATTGCATAAGATACTCTTCATTTTCTGAAAAGCGGCTTTTGCCTGCCCTATTCTACTCCTAATCTCTGTTGTACATCTTCCATCTGATGTTATAAATGCCCCTAGGTATCTAAAATTATCAACTTGGTTAAGGATTTTCCCTTCTATTTCTATGTCACATTTTGGTGTCACCATTTTCTTTGATATTACCATTGTTACTGTTTTCTTGATATTCAAGGAGAGTCCTTTCCTTGCACTCTCTGTTACTACAACGTCTAATAATTGTTGTAGGTCTGTTGAATTATCCGCCACCAATACTGTGTCATCTGCATAGCGTATATTATTTATATTATAACCTCCAACTAGTATTCCTGGCATCTCTTTGATCTCTCTCATTATTACTTCGCTATACAGGGAGAAAAGATCTGGTGACAAGACACACCCTTGTCGTACTCCTAGCTTTATCCGTTCGTAACTACCCTCTTTATTTCCCATTTTAATTGCTGCTACTTGGTTCCAGTAAACATTCTTTAATATTCTTAAATCTTTTCCATCAATGTTGATATCTTCCAACATTTTAATCAGTTCATCATGTTTTACTTTATAGTTAACGACTTAACATCAAAATGATGAAATTGGAAATATTTCATCAAGGGATACAAATCGTAGATTAAGCAGCAAGGGACAAATACCATTTTAATGTGCATGTACCATTTTTCGGCTGCGACGATGACAGACGAGGAAGATTCCCATTTGTAACTAATCAGCTCGCAACACCAACACTCAGCATTCACGACCTTCTACATCTGTTATTAGAGACCAGGCACATTTCATCAAAATTATGTTTGTTGTAAATATGAGTACATCTATTTCTGCGTGACACTGTAAATATGGACACTCCTGTCGATCTCTGTAATGTGAGGTAAACTATGAATAAACATTTTCAATAAATAGGGATATGTGTAGAATAGGAAATATTTAATCCAGGGATACAAATCAAAGATTAAGTTGCAAGGGAGACAAGAACTGTTTTTATAGATGTGCAGTGTTTTCAGCCTTTTAAATGACTGACATATATTGAAACAAATCGTTATGCTGCATTTACTTTGCTGCAAGCGTTCGTATTCTTTGTGAGGACACGTTAAGTATTTTAAATATGCGTTCCCATTTATTTAGATTCAACAGTAAGATATTTAACTTAATAGTAAATGTATAGAAATCACATTGGTGTATTTAGAATAAATTATACCAAGTCCTGCATCCGTTTCAGTTTGTAATTGATGAGTTATTGAGTATATTTGGCTGGCACATCCGTATGTGCCTTGAAATAATAGCTATTATGGTAATAGAAACATTGTTCGTACTGGAAGTTGTCGTTAATTAATCCCAAATGTACTAAATTCCAAATGGAGAGACCGAAATACCATCACGCTCAGAATCAGTAAAGGCCATGGCACAAATCATAAGTCAATTCTGGCAATCCGACAGCTGACAAGTGGTTGCATTTTAAGAGAGACATTTCTGATACAAAAGTCGTCTAATGACTACAATTAATCATAATACAGATGTCCTCCCGCCAAAAACATGAGCCTGAGCGCCTAAACGTTAAACAATGGGAACACCCATCTATTAGGTGCGTTCATTTGAAATCCGTTCGTGCAGCACAGCGCGTCATTGCGAACTTTGAACATGATCATGTCATAGTCATGTGATAAGTACTGACCAATGAATAAAAGAGCACGTGCTTATAGTTCTATGATGCATAGGTTATGTTTCTGACCGTTGAGAAAATGGCCGGGTTGATCCAAAATCCGTCCAAAGAAGCTCAAAGATTGATTGATTGCCTGACTGATTGATTGATTTAGGAACCGACATCACAGCATTCGGGACATTCCCATAAGCGCTCCGTCCCCATCCTCAGCAGCCAGCGAAGAGTTCCAACACTAATAGTTCCAGTAGCAATCTGATTATATGTCCGTCTCGCCTTTCCTCTGAGCGTCGAGCGTCGGCCAGATCCCCTCGTCACATCTCTCTGTCTCATTCTTACTAGACTATGGTGATCCATTTGCTCCTCCGAGGTGTACACGTGCTCCCACAAGCTCAAAGAGCGGTGATTCAGTTTCTTTCATTTGAAGGATGTCGACCAGTGGACATTCATCGAAGAATGCAGGCAGCGTACGGTAACACATGTTTGTCGAAGACAACAGTGACAGGCTGGGCACGAATGTTTCGGAAAGGACGTCAGTTCACGACAGAAAAACAGAAAAAAACCATAGCCAAAATTGATGCAGCAGTACAGATGAACCGTTGTTGAAGCATACGTTTGCTAGCGAAAGAATTTGATGTGTCATTTAGGACAATTCACAAGGTCGTTCGTAAGAAACTGCAATATCGGAAGGTGTGTTCACAGTGGGTACCACGGATGTTGACCGACTATCAAAAAGAGGAACGCATGGGATGGTGTTTGAACCAGTTGCTGCGTTACAGAGTGGAGAGTGATGCATTTCTCTTCCACATAGTGGCAGGCGATGAATCATGGTGTCGCCACTTTGAGACGAGCAGCAAAAGAGAGAGCATGCAATGGAAGCATGCTGGATCACCAAAATCCAAAAAATTCAAGTCACAGGTTTCCGCTGGTAAGGTTATGCAGAGCGCATTTCTTTTTACCTAAAGGGCTATTGTTGGCCGACTTTAAAGAACCTGGTGTCAACATCAACTCTACCCACTGCATGCAAACACTAGACAAGCTGCACAAAGCCATCAAGAATAAACGACCCTTCATGCTTTCTCGAGGTGTGATTTTGTTGCAAGATAATGCTCGCCCGCATGATGCAAATATTGTGCAGGAAGCATTAGCTTGGAAGAAGTGGGAAATTCTGCAACATCCAGCCTATAGTCCTGATTTGTCATCGTGTGATTTTCATTTGTTCAGACCTCTAAAAAAACAGCTCTCAAAGGGCAACGATTTCACATAGATGAGACCTAATGAACACGGTAAACACTTGGTTCAGTGAGCAACCACAATTTTTTTTTTTTTTTTTTTAATTTGCGGACGGCATTCGCCACCTACCTAAGCAATGGGATGCTTGCCTGAATGCCTACAACGACTTCATCTGACCAACCCTTGTTGCATAATTCATTCAAAATGAATGCTTTGTTTAATTCGACCACAATTGTTAATGTTTCTTTTATGCTTTTGTAATAAAGACATTCGAACGGGTTTCAAATGAACGACCCTTATATATTTGTTTCAACTTTATGAGAAGATAGTTTCACAACAGTAGATGTGTTTTGTTATGAACTTGCCGTCAGATATGATTGGTCCTATGCATATTTATGACATCAATTGGAATTTTTTTGTTATGTAATCCCCATAATTGTGCGTTTACCTAGGGGTAGTTAACACAGACGGAAGAGTAGCTGATGTTGGGGATATCCAGCTGTCCTGATATATCGGTGACCACAGCTTTTATATTTTGTATGCTAGTTGTAATGTATTCATGGTGTTTTGTTGCAAATATGTATACACTTTTTTCGTATATACATGTTATAGAAGGTGTTCTGTGCAGCATGATACACAGAATACACAAGAATGAGACTTCGTGGCTATGCGGACGGGAAATATACCGTCAGTGAGTCATGTATAATTGATTATTTTTCATGCGTATTAATGCTTATTATTCTTTTGTTGTCTAAGATTAGCTTCATATGTGATGTTGAATGAAATAATTTATGAGAGGAATTAGAGAAGAAGGGCAGATTGTCAGACGGGATTGCGTGCCCAATTCCACTTTGAAAATAAAGATTGTTCTCTCTCTCTCTCTCTCTCTCTCTCTCTCTCTCTCTCTCTCTCTCTCTCTCTCTCTCTCTCTCTCTCTCTCTCTCTCTCTCTCTCTCTCTCTCCATATGCTAATGCTCGCCAGCTACATTCTTCTTGGCTGTACTATCGACACAGTGTACAACCAAAGCATTCTCCAAAAGTTACAAGAAGAAATCAACTGTAAGTGACACTGGATGCTGTCAAATGCTTCACTAAAAGCAATATTCATCTCAGTTAGCTCACCCAACATGTGTGGCCACCTTCCTCGTCGATTTGAGAATATACAGAATTGTGCTGCATAACATCAAGAGATGTTCCGTTGTGCTTATGTGTTATAACAAAAAAGGTGTTATAACAAGTGTTCGCTTTTATGAAAGCAACAGACACTACTTCAATGTTCAGGCTAATGGATGAACATTTGTCACGGGTAATTAAAGTTTTCTACAACACACGCACGCCGAGTTGTGAACAGTCATGTTTCCAAACAGAGCTGCAAGGCTTCGGGTCATTCTATTACTAAGTCACCCACTACACATCAAAATGATGATATGAGAAATAGTTTACCAAGGAATACAAATCGTAGATTAAGCAGCAAGGAAGACAAGTACAATTTTTATAAGTGTGTACTACTTTTCAGCCTGTTGAATGAGTGATATATATTTAAACTAATCCTTGCCAGGTGATTGGGGTAGTTAGTATGATATCATTTCGTTAGCACGTGAATTATTGTTTTGTAGAACACGACTATGGTTTATTGTTAGGAGCGTGTCAGAGGTCGATTGGATCAGTCGTAATCTTTTCTTAATTAGTCTGTTACTTTGCTGACGTGCTATATCATTTCTGCAGTTTCAAATCTTCCGAGCTATATCGAGTTTTATAGCCTCATCTATTCGATGTTGTCCAGGGGTGCTGGTTTATGTGCGATATAATTAGTTATTATTACTTACTAGTTAGTGTTCTTACTGTTCCAAATACCAAACGTGCTTTTAACTTCTTCCTCCTTACTCTGAAACCACAAACAACGCACTGATTTACCTAAACACTTCACAGGAGACCCAAACGTTTCACATCTTGTAATTACTAATCAAATCAGGAATGCAATCCACAATCGGTATAAATGCAATTCACCGTTAGTAAAATAATATTCTAAAACATTTTATCACTCAACATTTGCATGGCGGCAATCTCGTGCCATTGTCATCGCGGCTTTTGATCCGTGCTGTTCCTATGACGGTCTCCGCCGAGACGTCCTTTCAAGAGTACTTTCAACTCATCCGTTAAGTCAATGCATGCGATCTCGCTCAACGCATGGTGCATTTTCCACACAGGCACGAGCTTACTCCTGTCACCATGAAATACGCTATATGAGACCCTTGATATCCCAAAAAATGTTCATCCTGACTTTCCCAACAGATTCATGTCTCTTGAATTTTTTTTTTTCGTAATCAGTGTGAACGGGTATGTACACTACATCGATAGTTTTTTCAGATGCACCCTTGACTCGTCTCCTGTCACAATTTGATGGAGAAAAGCATCTCTTTCTCGAGCATGACGATCTAAATACTACTGATAAATCTCTACCGTGCATGGTTGTGATCCACGGCAAGTTGTCTTGGAACCTATATCCTCCACACATCTCTATAATCGACGTCATGGTGGCAATAATTTTGTATACAGCACCGCGAGTCAAGTTGAAATCCACGACTATTTCATCAGCAGTGTTTCACTTCTTGTGATTGACTAGCTTGTCGAGCTGCCGTGTTACTCTGTCATTTGCCAGACTTTAAGGTCTCTGGCTAAGCGGTTCATTAATGACGTTGTCTTCTATTGTGAAATCTTTCTGCCCATTCATACAGTCTCTTCTGACTCAAACTGCCTCCATTGTGAGCAATCATTCTTGTGTAGATTTCGCAAGGTTTTAAACTCTCTGATCACAAACAATACAAATAGGGCCTCTTTGTTCCAATGAGGAATTGATTATTTTAACTGGATGCGATGATCACAGACCATGAAGGTTCCCATGTGTAACTATTCAGCTTGCACCACCAACACTCAGCATTCACACACTGCTACATGTTATTAGAGACCAGGCACATTTTATCAAAATTACGCTTGTTGTAGATTTGAGAGAGAGGGAGAGAGAGAGCGAGAGTCAAGTACAGAAAAAGTTAAGGAGAAAGAATGAAGGCGATATAGAGAGAACCAGAGAGAGATAGAGAGATAGAGAGTGAAAGAGATCGCGACATAGATCGATATAATAAGAAATAGGGACGGAGGGAAAGAGAGAGAGAGAGAGTGTGAGAGAGTGAGAGAGAGAGAGAGAGAGAGAGAGAGAGAAATAACAGAGAGTGACAGACACAGGAAAGAAAAGAGATTGAGACATAAAAGGTAACAACCAGAGAGAGAGAGAGAGAGAGAGAAAGAACGAGAGAGAGAGAAAGAGAGAGAGAGAGAGAGAGAGAGAGAGAGAGAGAGAGAGAAAGAGAGGGAGGGAGAATGTCACAATGTTTAGTGTTAATCTATGTCTGTATATCGTTGTCCTTGTGCTGGAGTTTGCTGTGGCTAGAAAATGATTTTGTTACATGTGGAACAGATGATGTCTATGTTACATGTGGAACAGATGATGTCTATGTTACATGTGGAACAGATGATGTCTATGTTACATGTGGAACAGATGATGTCTATGTTACATGTGGAACAGATGATGTCTATGTTACATGTGGAACAGATGATGTCTATGTTATATATGGAACAGATGATGTCTATGTTATATATGGAACAGATGATGTCTTTGTTACATGTGGAACAGATAATGTCTATGTTACATGCTGAACAGATGATGACAATAATACATGTGGAACAGATGATGTGTATGTAAGATGTGGAACAGATGCTGTCTGTGTTACATGCTGAACAGATCATTTCTATGTTACATGTGGAACAGATGATGTCTATGTTACATGTGGAACAGATGATGTCTTTGTTACATGTGGAACAGATTATGTCTATGTTACATGCTGAACAGATAATGTCTATGCTTCATGTGGAACTAGTTAGTTAGTTAGTCGACAGATCATCCTCATTGCACATTGAACCATTCAGTCCATAAGTGCTCGGATCCCCTCCTCAGTAAATCCGGCAGCGTGTAGCGGCTTACAACATAAGTTCACTGTTGGTTCACTACTCTTCACTACGGCTTCCTGCGTGCTGATATTGTTTGGCCACATCTCTTTTAACTTGCTGTTTTCGCAGCCTCGGAATGGTTGTAGATTCCCAGTCATCGCTTGGTTTTTGTAAACGACTTACTCCTCGTAGAGCATTCAGAATGTCTGCCTGGTCCGTGACTCGTCCGCCTTCCACATTAGCCCTGACTGAAAGCCTGTCAGCCTGCTCATTCCCTTGTACACCCGCATGTCCTGGCACGAAGATAAAACTACACATGTGGAACAGATAATGTCTATGTTACATGTGGAACAGATGGTGTTTATGTTACATGTGGAGCAGATAATGTCTATGTTACATGTGGATGATGATGATGATGATAATGATGATGATGCTGATGATGATGATGATGATGATGATGATGATGATGATGATGATGATGATGATGATGATGATGATGATGATGATGATGATGATGATGATGATGATGATGGTGATGATGATAACGATGATGTGGCCATAGTGTTATCACCATAAAATTAAGAACGAGAGATAGAGAGAGCGAGAGAGAGGCAGGGAGACAGAGACGTTATAATTTGCTTAGCTATCGGTCTGGCACATAATGAATATCCGACACATACATACACAGACAACAGTTCTTCCCTTACACCATACTTGTATTGTCTTGTTTCTTCTCGTTAGGTGAGATCAGATACCTAACCTGCTGGAATGAAGGCGAAACACAGGAGGTCCTGTGCTAAAGTTGTGCACGGTAAAAATCCCATGGCCGTTGGAAATCTCAATGAGTATGATATCAGTCACTATCCTGGCGGAATTGTTAGGAAAGACAAGCTTCCCACAGGTAGATCGAACGTGTTACTTTGGCTGGACTCTGCCTAGTGAGAGTAAAACGTGACACAAATGCATGCTAACATTCTGGCAACTCTCTGTGGAAAACTGCACATGGCTCTCTGAACTGGACACGTGGCCCGATTGCGTTTCTACAGAACATAATGCTATATTGATAAAACGCTACTTCTAACACCAGAAAATATAAACTAAAGCTCTCCTTAAGCTCGTTAAACAAATGGCATCTCATTCTGTCACGCCATGAGCCGAGTTAAGAGAATGTAGATTTATCACTTGTATGGAATTGATAACGTGAATCATCTTTCTTTCAGATTGATGTTCTGTTGTCCACGTGGTTTTGTAGCTGCTTCTTATAACCATTTGGTCTCTGTCGTAATAAGTGTCGTACCTGGGGTGAGGGGAATCAACACCCACATTCTTTTAACTGCATATCATTATCATGAGGATCTTCTGGATCTCTGTCCACAAAACCCCATCAGTCTTTGGATCACTCTCTCTCTCGCTCTCTCTCTCTCTCTCTCTCTCTCTCTCTCTCTCTCTCTCTCTCTCTCTGCTTCTTCTTCTTCTTCTTCTTCTTCTTCTTCTTCTTCTTCTTCTTCTTCTTCTTCTTCTTCTTCTTTTCTTCTTCTTCTTTTTCTTCTTCTTCTTCTTCTTCTTCTTCTTCTTCTTCTTCTTCTTCTTCTTCTTCTTCTTCTTCTTCTTCTTCTTCTTCTTCTTCTTCTTCTTCTTCTTCTTCTTCTTCTTCTTCTTCTTACCATTAGACCATGCCCCCTCTCATTCTTTTCCAAAACATACACCACAACTCTAGCTTCTAACAAAATGACAAATTAATTTAGTATAGAAAAGTGTCAGGTATGTGCAAAGTGTGTTTGTAGAATGTCTGTCGTATAATCTGGGGTGTATGCAGAATCAGACCGAACAGCTCATGATCAAAGTCTGTTTTCATCACAGTACCGGCCACACAACAGCACCATAGATCAAGTACAGAAGGACCTTACCAAATGATGCGTCTCTCCGATCAGGTGACGACTTCCTCCAGTGGCTCTTGGATAGTCCGGATGCCTGGTCACCAATGGTAGATGTAGTCCAATACTGACCATGAATCCGACACACACAGTGTAACTAATATGTCACTAAACGTTCTGTGATCCGATAACCCTTGTACAGTAAAATAAATGTTTACTGGCACTTTGAAAACAAAATGTTAGTTGTTAATTTCTCACAGGAATTCACCATTTAGAAAACACAATGTTAATTGTTAATTTCTCTATATAAATACTATTATCCCTGTTACTGGTGGTATTGTAAGTTTCTTCACTCTAATATGATGAAAACTACCACAGAGGAATCACTCTTAGATGATCGTCAGTTCCTGCTCAGCAGTTCTTGCAGACCCTCTGGGTTATGGGCCCAGTGCAACGGCCGCTGAGTAAAAACTTCAATGATCGAGCCATAATCTTCTTCTATGACTTGTCTGCTAGCTTTTTTTGGAAAACATAGTGGAACCTGTTGAAGAGAGAACACCCGGTGAGAGCAACCCGATTCCGACCTTCATTAGGTGAGTGTAGGCCGACGGCCGCACTAAGATATTTAACAGAGAACTAAACTCTTGCATAAGGCAGAGGAGCTCATCACATAGTAAGACAAGGAAAGACTAAAGGAAAAGCGCAGATACCAAGTAGATACCCTACTGGAAGATCCTACCATTTGACATTTCCCTTATCCCCCCGAATATCATCCCTCTACCCTGTTCTTAACTCACTGAGTTAATTGATATCTCACACTAGCTAGTTTAAGCAACGCGATAGCCTACTGCTGCCGACGCTCCTATAATAAGTTCTCACAACGCACATTACTACGCTCGACTCCTAAGAATCATCTAATTTGGGTCTATTTAATTAAATACCATATTTTTTTTATTCCTGTCTGAAATCGAGACCACTAAATCACACAATGGACAAATGTCCGCCGATGTAAATCAACATAAGACACCGTGGTCTCTTTCCATAATCAGAACAGGAACTTCAAACACGTCCTTGTTGCTTTACAACATTTGATCGACTCTCGCCACAGGTGTTTGTCCAGAATGTTTTAAAACAGTGCCTGAATGACGTCACAAATCTGACTAGACACTAGGCGTCGAGAAACTATTTTTTTTCTCTCCTTTTCCGACTCGATGTAAACAACCGGACGGCTGTCCCGCTTTGATCTGGGGAATTGTTCCCGGTACTCCAAAAAGACTTGCCGGCTTGTGATCTGGAGAAATCTTTCCCCCACAACATAAGATCTCGCCGACTCTCATCAAGACAGTCTGTCCCCAACATCAAAGAATGGCGGCTGCCTGTAGACGAATGGCGCGACAGTCTTTCATCGATCGACAACTCAAACAATTCTGCGACATAGGCCACCTCTTAAGAGAGTAGTCCGCATCAACTCTTGCTCATTGGAGGTTCGATCCAGATGATCTATTCCTCTTCTTCAGGAACTGTGTGTCTAGACAGGAAATCCGCTCCAACATTTTCCTTACCAGGTATATCCTCCACCGTGAAGTGGTAGGGCTGAAGCAGCAACGACCACCGCATCAAACGGTCGTTGAGCTTCTGAGAAGTGGCCAGGAACATCAGGGGTTGATGATATGACTGGACCCGAAACTGAACTCCCTACAAATAGGGCTGGAAATTTTGCCCGGCCCATACGAGAGACAAACACTCCCTCTCCACGGTCGAATAATTCCTTTCAGCCGGGAGAATTTCTTGCTTGCGTATGCCACTGGTTTCAAAACCGAAGCATTGTCTTTCCCTTCCTGTAACAAGGCTGCCCCAATTCCAATCCCACTCGCATCCGTTCTCAACACAAATGGCTTAGAAACGTCGGGGAAGCTGTAAAACAGGTTTGCTGACCAAGGCCTCCTTCAACTGACTGTATGCACTCTCGCACTCGGGTGTCCATACGATGGATCCGGGGATCCCTTTATCAAGGTTTCCGTTAATGGAGCTCCCAATTCAGTGAAATGCGTGATGAATTTTTCGTAAAACCCACACAACGAGAGAAAGGATCGCACATCCTTCTTCGTTTTTGGCCTTGGAGCACGTCTGATCTTTTCTGTGTTCTTTTCTTCCGGGACAATTTGTCCTGGAGTGATGGTTGACCCAGATATTCCAGAGTCTGGTAACCAATCATACACTTGGTTGGGCGAGCGGTAAGCCCTACTACCCTGAGAATATTGAAAGCTCTCTCCAAGGATTGCAAATGGTCATCCAAGCTGTCACTGGCAATCAGTATATCATCCATGAACGAGATAATGGACGGATCCTGTAAGGGATCTAGCAAGGTCCTCATAATGCTAGTAAACACACTAGGTGCATTGCCGAGTCCAAAGGGCATTACCTTGAATTCGTAGTGTCCACTGGGGGTACTGAAAGCCAGCAGGGGTCGGACCTCTGGTTTGACCGGGATCTGATAATACCCCCGACTCAGATCCACCTTTGAGAAGTACCTAGCCTTATGGAGCCTAACGAATAACTGAGTTGGATTCTGCAAAGGTTCCAACTGAAATTGAGTCTGACTGTTCAAGAGTTGATAGACTATACACAACCGGTGTTCTCCACTTGGTTTTCGTAACAAAACCACACCCCGCATTGTATGGGGATGTGGATGGCGCAATCACGTCATCCTTCGGCAGTTTCTGTATTTCCTCCTCCAGGGCCTTTTCTTTAGAGAATGGCACTGGGTAAACCTTTTGGCAAACAGGCTCTTGTGTGGTCAAGGTCATCTTAAACTAAACCAACCTCGTTCGTCCTGGTTTATCAGTCAGTATCTGCTTGTGAGACTCAACCTGGGTAATCTTTTCCCTCTCCTGGGGAGTAAGTTCAGGGTTCACCTGCACATCCCTATAGGTTTCCTAGTGTACCAGTGAATATTCGCTGCCCTTGTTGGTTCCCGTTTCAGTCGCCACTACGACTGCCATTGCCATGAGGTGGGCTGCTTTGTCTCCGGATCTCTCCTCGTACTTACGCAGGAGATTAATATGGAAAATCTTCGACTGTCCCCAGATCCGGATCTGATAGTTGGTTCTGGATACCACCCTTTCCCCGGGAAATGGTCCTTGCCAACCTATCTCAAGTTTGTTGGTTCCCGTTGGGAGTAGCAACAAGACTTTGTCTCCATCCTCTAGAGATCTGTCTTTAGACCTACGGTTGCAGTAAGCTGCATGTCTTTTTCTGGCCTTTCGTAAGTTCAGAGTCGCCAGAATCCAGCCCGTGTGAAGTTTTCCTTTCAGTTCCTCCACGTATTTATAAGAGGAGATCACTTCTTCTGATGTCCCCTCCTCAGTCCAACTCCTCAACATGAATTCCAACGGTCCTTTGATTGGACGACCAAACAACAAAGTAGCGGGTGGTAGTCCTGTTGAGCCATGAGGCACTTCACGATAAGCGAAAAGTGCTGCTGGGATATATTCATCCCAACCATCTGGCTTTTTCTGTGCCAGTTTCCGGAGCATTGTCACAACGTGCGGTTGAAACGCTCGACTTGTCCATTGGCTTGAGGGTGGTAAGGGCTGGTGTGAATATGGTTAGATTGGAACACCCTAAATACCTCCTCCATGAGTTTCCCACAAAACTGGGACCCATTGTCGGTCTGAATCTGATTAGGGAAGCCTAATCTGGTAAAGGCCTCAATCAGTGCGTCAGCCACTCGTTTCGAGTCAATTGTGGTCAATGGTATGGCTTCACCCCACATTGTACAGCAATCCACCATTGTGAGTATATACATGTTTCTCTTCCTAGCCCTAGGAAGTGGACCCACGATGTAGATGGCTACCCTTTCGAAAGGAGAGTTCATGATGGGCATTTCACCCAAGACCACCGGCGCTGTCCTGTGTTTCGGTGCCAACCTATGGCACTCAGGGCATGACTTCACATACCGATGCACATCACCGGTCATTCCCGGCCAATAGTAATGACAGGAAATTCGCTGCATGGTGGCGGCAATACCCATATGCCCACTAAATGAGACGGTATGCCCCATATGAAGAATTTGGGAACGGTAGGCCTTCGGGACCACCAACTGACCGTGTAAGTTGTCTCCCCTTCCGGTTCTCCTGTAGAGTATACTATTCTTCATGTGGTACTGCCCCCGTTTTGGTGGATCAGCACTTCTCTGCAGCTTCTTGTAGCAAGGACGTAAGGTTGCATCCTCACTCTGGGCAGTTCGCAAATCCCTCGGCAGTGGGATAGTGACAATTGCTTCTGCCTGATCAGTTCTCGTCTGAGAGCGAGTCTGAATTGCTCCCATATGCATTGGCTCCCTGGGCATTCCCAGAAAGACATACCAGCAACCGAGGATGACGGGAAAAATGCGATCGGTCAATACAGCGGCCCTGATTGTGCTGGTGATATAACTTGACCGAATCTCCACTTTGGCAATTGGCAACTTCATGGCTACAGCACACTTCTGTGCAGGCTGTATCTCCATGGTCTCACCTGTGAATTGTTCTAGGTGTACCAGATCAGCAGAAATCACGGCCTCCCCGTTCAGGCCAGTGTCATATAGACACTCAAGTTATCGGCCGTTAATCTCTATCAATTCCACTACAGATGGCTTATCCTGTTCTGGAGTCTCTTCCTTAGCCTCGACCTGTTCGGTGGACTCTACCTTGGGATCCACTGGTCACACGACGAAATGTGAGTCTCCTGACTTAAACCTGCAGTCTTTAGCATTATGCGTGTTCGACCTGCAGTGTTTGCACCATCTCCCTGTCCTAGATTTTTTCGTGCCGGGCTTCGGTGAGCTCTCCTGGTTGAGAGCTTCTTTGTCGACCTCAGCATTTTCGGTAACAACCTCCTTTGGAACCAATTGACACGCCGCGAAGTGAGGGCTCTTAGCCTTCGATTTGCAGTCCCTTGTATTGTGAGAGGGCGACTTACAAATCGAACACCACTTCTCCGTCCACTGTCGTTTTGGTGAAGAGTTCGATGTGCTCTTGCTTCCCTCCTTCGACTTCTCCAAACTCTCCGCTGAAGTTTAAACATAATGTTCCACTTTCTTAGTTTCCGTGCTTTTGGATTTCTTCCGGTCATGTTTCTGCTGACCTTTGGTATTTGAGGAATGGTTTTATCCAGCCTCCTTATGTACCTCTACGAACCGTTCTGCCAATATCGTCACGATGTCGATACGTTCAGCCCCTTATTCTACCAAGAATGTCCTGAGAGTTTTCGACATTTGCTTGCGCATCTGGTCGGCTATCATGCGCTCTTCCAGACTCTCATAGTCATGCGCGAACCCAGTCAAATCCATCCACTTATGGAGATAGGATTTAAGAAGCAGACTGTAGGTGGCAAACAACTCTCCCGGTTCTCGTTTGGCTGCTCGAAATTGTTTCTGGTAGGTATGTGACGTAACCTCGAAACGTTTCAGCAGAGCCGTTTTCAATTCGTCGTAAATGTTATCGTGTCCTGGAGGCAGATGGGAGTAAACATCGTAACCTGTCCCGCGTAATCCCTGGGACAACTTAAGACACCATTTGTCACGATCCAGACCCATAGCAACAGACATTGCCTCAAAGATTTGTAAGTACTGGTCGATTTTCTCTTTGTCTTCTTCATAGACAGCCAAAGGAAACTTCATACATAGCATGGTAACTATGTTGTGACATATTGAGAAGTTGGAAGCAGTACCCACTCTGTCTTACCCCACAATGAAGTAACGCTATGAGGATGGGACTGATTTCATTTGGAGGGGATGGGTTCTTGGAAGCCAAATTGTCCCATAATAGCTCTGGAAATCTAGGGGCCTCCCAGGATTGTCAATTTCTTCCCTCCAAAATCTTCCTTCCCGAAAAGAGAAACTTATTTAGCTCAAGAGTCCCCCACCTATGATCATTTTCCCTTTCAGGTGAAATGATCACAGGAATTAATAAAATGTAAAGTTCCCTTTTCTGAGTTACCTGGAACCTGGGAGATTACAATAGGACAGAATGTAGCTGTCTATTAGTGTTTACCCAGTCACCTGTAGTTCCAGATACTACCTTTATGTGATGTAGTTACATTAACTAAACACATAGATAATAATGAAAAGTTTTGTCACACCACAATGGACTGACAGAAGAATGCAGGAACGGTTAATTTTGTTTATTAATCAAAAACCTAAACATGTGGAAATAAACCAGTGATGCATTATGACATATGAACAAAACACATTTGTCTCCAGAATAATTTTCTAAGACACAATGGAGATTAGAACTCCTGGAAGATCTCATGGCAGTTCTGGCATTTTATCACTGGACCACCCTTCTGATTTCCTAACAAAGTCTCTGCACTACACAAATGTTCTGTTTGTGAACTTTTAGTTAATTTATAAGTGAAACTTGGAATTAAACAGTCTACACACAATCAGTTCTGGAGAGGTTCATAAAATACTCTCCTTTCTGGAAGTTCTTGAATTATATGAATGAATAACTGATTGTAAACAGTCCTTCCTTATAAAATTGTCTATGACTTCAGCCATGATATTAAAAATTTGCAAGTCTCTGTGAAGTATAAAATTGATCCTAGTGATCTTAGAAACGTCTCTGCAATTCAGATTATGTCACTTTTCCATGAAGCAAAGATCAGTTTTGGGCACAGTTCAATGGAGACTCTTTTGATCAGATCAACTCCTGACAACAGATCTCCTGTGCACCTAATTCTTACTGAACAGCTCATGATTTGCAGTCCCATGGTACTTTATTGGACAATGATCTGCAACTCTGGATCATGACAATCTGCGAACACCGTCATCCTCACCTGAGGTGGATAAACATGGTGAACACATTTATATCTAGCCAAAGGGTGATGATACTCCAGTGGACAAGAATGAAAAGGGTTTACAGACATGAGTTACAGAAGGTAGCAGATTCAGGAAGTACCTACAAGTCAAGAGCTACAGTGTCTCTCCTTGTACTGGCATTAGATATCAGCAATTATATTGGGCAAGCTTTCTTTACTGCACGTGTATATAGTGGCCTGTTGGCTGATTTTCTCACAGAGGACACAGACACAGTGACTGACAAGGCTAGAAAAGAATGATGGAGAGTAAATGATGAGATGTACCCAGCATATCTGATCCCTACATAGTAATGGAACAGAACAGGATGATTGTTCATCTCATACATATTAACTCAAAATCAATGCTGCCACCATAGTTTTAGTCAGCCTGTTTATACCCTCTCACCTCTTCTGTCATTTCCTTTACTTACTTCTTCTGACACTGGGGTGAGATTTCCCCTTGACAGTTTAGAAGTGCTTATGCATGAAAGCATATTATGTCCTTTATTTACTCGGTCAAACAGGGTGATGGTTTAATAAACTACATTCCACATGTTGCATCAAAGTAATAATGTAAAGAAACATACATTAATTATTTTCACTCCAAAGTTAATATAATTACATATAATTGGTATGAATGTGGAGGTCTATGTGAAATGTTCCTTATGAGGATTTACACTGAATCTCATTCAATAACACACACACACATATATATATATATATATATATATATATATATATATATATATATATATATATATATATATATATATATATATAAAGTGTGAACAGGTATGATATGTGTCTTAACTCCTATCCACATTCACCCTAGCTGGATCCTCATCAATATAATATCGCCATCCCGTGTCGAACCCTCAGTAATGTCGTAATAAGTGTCGTCCCTGGGGTGAGGGGAATCAACAATAACATTCATTTAACTAAATATCATTATTTTGAGGATCTCCTGGATCTCTGTCCACAAAACCCCATCAGTCTTTGGATCTCTCTCTCTCTCTCTCTCTCTCTCTCTCTCTCTCTCTCTCTCTCTCTCTCTCTCTCTCTCTCTCTCTTCTTCTTCTTCTTCTTCTTCTTCTTCTTCTTCTTCTTCTTCTTCTTCTTCTTACCACTGGACAATGCCCCCATCTCTTTTTTTTTCCAAAACATACTACACAACTCAAGCTTCTAACACAATGACAAATTAATTTAATATAGAAAAGTGTCAGGTATGTGCAAAGTGTGTTTGTAGAATGTCTGTCGTATAATGTGTGGTGTATACAGAATCAGACCGAACAGCACAGGATCAAAGTCTGCTTTCATCACAGTACCGGCCACACAACAGCACCATAGATCAAGTACAGAAGAACCTCACCAAATGATGCGTCTCTCCGACCAGGTGTCGACTTCCTCCAGTGGCTCTTGGATAGTCCGGATGCCTGGTCACCAATGGTAGATGTAGTCCAATACTGACCATGAATCCGACACACACAGTGTAACTAATATGTCACTAAACGTTCTGTGATCTGATAACCCTTGTACAGTAAAATAAATGTTTACTGGCACTTTGAAAACAAAATGTTAGTTGTTAATTTCTCACAGGAATTCACCATTTGGAAAACACAATGTTAATTGTTAATTTCTCTATATAACTACTATTGTCCCTGTTACTGGTGGTATTGTAAGTATCTTCACTCTAATATGATGAACACTACCACGGAGGAAGCACTCTTAGATGATCGTCGGTTCCTGCTCAGCAGAGGCCAGGTTCTTGCAGACCCTCTGGGTTATGGGCCCAGTGCAAACGCCGCCGAGTAAAAACTGCCTTCAATGATCGAGCCATAATCTTCTTCTATGACTTGTCTGCTAGCTTTTTTTAAAAACATAGTGGAACCTGTTGAAGAGAGAACATTTGGTGAGAGCAACCCGATTCCGACGTTCATTAGGTGAGTGTAAGCCGACTGCCGCACTCATATATTTAACAGAGATTTAAACTCTGGCATAAGGCAGAGGAGCTCATCACATCGGTCTGAGCCCTAGTAAGACGAGGAAAGACTAAAGGAAAAGCGCAGATACCCAGTAGATACCGTACTGGAAGATCCTACCATTTGACATTTCCCTTATCCCCCCGAATATCATCCCTATACCTTGTTCTTAACTGACTGAGTTAATTGATATCTCACACTAGCTAGTTTAAGCAACGCGATAGCCTACTGCTGCCGACGCTCCTATAATAAGTTCTCACAACGCACATTACTACGCTCGACTCCTAAGAATCATCTAATTTAGGTCTATTTAATTAAATACCATATTTATATTCCCGTCTGAAATCGAGACCACTAAATCACATAATGGACAAATGTCCGCCGATGTAAATTAACATAAGACACCGTGGTCTCTTTCCTTAATCAGAACAGGAACATCAAACACGCCCTTGTTGCTTCAAAACATTTGGTCGACTCCCGCCACAGGTGTTTGTCCAGACTGTTTTAAAACTGTGTCTGAATGACGTCACAAATCTGACTAGACACTAGACGTCGAGAAACTATTTTTCTTTGGTGAGTCAGCAGGTGGGTCAGCTGGCTATGTCCCAGAGTTGACCGGTGTTTGCCTTGTGCAGAAATGCGTGGCTGCTGGGCTTCTGGTTGACTGCCACTGCCATCGACGATGAACTGTATTTTCGTGGACTGTGTGGGTGAACATCTAGGAAACATTCAGATGGGAAAATGACTGCCGATCTCATCAGAGATAAACTGGATGTTTCGTGGGGGACTATTGTGTTGACATTCTGGCAGCGGCATTATGCACAGTGTATCTGTGCCGGCTGTTGTTTGTCGCGACTCCTGTCTTTTCCACTTTTCACATTGGGCAGTGGGGAGCGTTTTATGTGATATTCACTGGCACAGGAACTGAGCATAATGGGGACAACCCGTTGCTGTGAAGTTGGAACGGTGACTAACTAACTAACTAACAAATTAGTTTTTTCTCTCCTTTTCCGACTCGATGTAAACAACCGGCCGGCTGTCCCGCTTTGATCTGGGGAATTGTTCTCAGTACTCCAAAATGTCTTGCCGGCTTGTGATCTGGAGAAATCTTTCCCCCACAACAAAAATTCTTGCCGACTCTCATCAGGACAGTCTCTCCCCAACATCAAAGAATGGCGGCTGCCTGTAGACGAATGGCGCGACAGTCTTTCATCGATCGACAACTCCAAGAATTCCGCTACAGTCTCATCAATGATTACCTCTCTACCAGACTCAGGTAGTACATATGTACCTGTCTGAGGTAGTACCTTGTACCAGACTTGTTAGTACGTTTGTATCAGGCTGAGGTAGTACCTTTGTACCAGACTGAGGTAGTACGTTTGTACCAGACCGATGTGACAGCTTCTTTCATTTCCACGTGTGTTGCAATGAGATGGGACATGTTGTATTACCGAAGACTTTTCTGGCCAGTTGCAATTCTCCAGGGTCACATGAGACATGTCCACAGAGAGGAGGAATCGATACTCAGATACACGGGACTAGAAAGTGGACATGTTGGGATGCGGAGGGTACTAGAACTGATTTTTCTGGCTTTTAGAGTCTCAAGATAATTATCTTTTAATTGCTCTCTCTCTCTCTCTCTCTCTCTCTCTCTCTCTCTCTCTGTCACACACTCCCTCTCTCGGTCGCTCTCTCCCTCTCTCTGTCCCTCTCTCTCTCTCTGTCGCCATCTTTTTGTCTGTCTGTCTCTCTCTCTCTGTTGCTCTCTCCCTGCGGGGTTGTGTGGGTAGGGGATTGTGTTGGGTGGATTGGGGATGCAAGGGCGGGTGGGGAGAAGTGTATAGTGTGTGGGTTTGAGATATGTGTGTGGTGTGTTGGTGGGGATGTGTGAATGATGTGTGGGTGGAGGGTATGTTTGTGGTGGTATGGGTGAGGATATGTGTGTGGGTGGTGGATAGTGTGTGGTGTGGGGGATGTGTGTGATGGGTGCGGGGAATGTGCGTATGAGTGGGGTATGTGTGCGGGTGAGTAGGGGATGTGTGGTGGTTGGGGGAAGTATGTGGGGGTGTGTGGGTGGGGGATGTGTGCGTGGATGGGGAATGTGTGGGTGGGGGTGTGTGAGTGGCTTAGGGGTGTGTAGGTGGGTGAGGGAGTTGTATGTGTCAGGGTGGGATGTGTGAGTGGGTGGAGGATGTGTGTGGGTAGGGGTATTGTGATCGAGAGATGTTTGGTTGGGGGTGGGTGGGTGGGTGTGTGTGGGTGCGTAGTGGAGGAAGTATGCGTGAGTGAGTGTGTGTTGGTGGACGGGTAGGGAATGCGTGTGTGGGTGGGGAGAGGTGTGTGGTGTGTTGGTTGGGGATATTGTGTGGGTGAGGTATGTGTGTGTGGGTGGGGGATTTTTGTGGTGTGTGAGTGGGGGTATGTGGGGTGGATGGGTAAGGGTATCTGTGTGGGTGTGGGTGGGCATATTGTGTGGTATCTGGGTGGGGGATATGTGTGTCGTGTGTAAGTGGGGATGTGTTGGTGAGGGATATGTGTGTGTGTGTGTGTGGTGCGTGGGTTGGGAATAGTGCGTGGTAGGGGTGTATGTGATGTGCGGGTGGGGGATTGTGTGGTGGGGGATTAGGTTAAGGCATGTGTGGGTGGGTGGAAGTTGTATGTGTGGGTGGTGAAGTGTGTGTGAGTGGATTGGGGATGTATGGGTGGTTAGGGAGATGTGTGTGTGTGTGTGGGGGGGGGGGGGGGGGGTAGGGAAATGTCAGTTGGTGGGGATGTGTGTGTATGGCTTTGGGATGTGTGAGTGGATGTGCGATGTGTGTGTTGGTGGGGGATTGTGTGCGTGGGTGGGGAATATGTGGTCGATGGAGATGTGGCTGGGGGATGGGTGGTTTGAGGTGTGGGTGGGGAGAGGATGTGTGGGTTAGGATGTGTATGTGGATGGGCGTAGGATGTGTGGGTTGGTGGGGGAATGTTTGTGGGTGGCGAGTGTGTTTTGGTTGGGGGATCAGGTGAAGGCAGTGTGTGTGGGTGGGGGATGTGCCGGAGGGGGATGGGTAGGGTGGTGGGGTATGTATGTGTCCCTTGGTGTGCATGTGTGTGGGTAGGTGGGTGTGTGTGTGTGTGGGTGGGTGATGTATGGATAGGTGGGAGATGGGCCTCATAACATGGTAATTAGCCTTATTTATGTTTACAACATTCATTTCACAATCTTTATTTTTCTTCCTATGTAAATGTATAATGCTCTTGATGAACGAAAGACTAGTGATTGAAAGGGCCGAATGTAAGACGAGCCTCCGTGCCCAATTTGTGACCCTAATAAAGTTGATTTGATTTGATTTATCTCTTTGTCAATCTCGCCGTGTCTCTGCCTCTCTCTGTCGCTCTCTCTCTCTCTCTCTCTCTCTCTCTCTCTCTCTCGCTCTCTCTCTCTCTATGTCTCCCTTTGTCGCCCTTTTTCTCTCTCCCTCGATCTAACTTTGTCGCTAATTCTTTCTGTGTCGTACTATCTCTCTCCGTCATGCTTTCTCTGCCGCTCTCTCTCTCTCTCTCTCTCTCTCTCACTCGATCTCTGTTTCTCTCTCTCTATGTCGCACTCTGTCTCTCTTTTGTCGCTCTCTCTCTCTCGATCTGTCCGTCTCTCTATCGCTATATTTCCATAGGTCTGTGTGTCATTATTTCTCTCTGTCTCTGGCTCTCTCTCTCTCGCTCTCTTTATGTGTGTGTATCACTCTCTCTCTCAATATGTCTCTTTCTGACGCCCCTGTCTCTTTATCTCGCTCTGTGTGTCTGTGTGTGTATGTCTGTGTGTGTGTTTGTGTGTGTGTGTGTGTGTGTGTGTGTGTGTTTGTGTGTGTGTGTGACTGTTTATCTCTTGCGATCTATTACTGTCGCGGAAATTCTTGGAGTTGTCGATCGATAAAAGACTGTCGCGCCATTCGTCTACAGGCAGCAGCCATCCTTTAAAGTTGGAGACAGACTGTCCTGGTGAAAGTCAGCAGGATCTTTTGTTGTGGGGAAAAGATTCTCCAGGTCACAGGCCGGCAAGACTTTTTGGAGTACCGGAACAATTCTCCAGATGAAAGCGGAACAGCCGGCGGGTTCTTTTACATCGAGTCGGAAAAGGAGGAAAAAAAAATAGTTTATCGACGCCTAGTGTCTAGTCAGATTTGTGACGTCACTCAGACACAGTATTAAAACAGTCTGGATAAACAACTTTGGCGGGAGTCGACCAAATGTTGTGAGACAACAAGGACGTGTGTGATGTTCCTGGTTTGATTATGGAGAGAGACTAAAGTGTCTTATGTTGATTTACAACGGCGGACATTTATCCATTGTGTGATTGTGTAGTCTCGATTTCAAGCAGGAATAAATATATGGTTCCACTATGTTTTACAAAAAGCTAGCAGAAAAGTCATAGATGAAAATTATGGCTCGATCATTGAAGGAAGTTTTTACTCAGCGGCTTTTGCACTGGGCCCATAACCCAGAGGGTCTGCAAGAACCTGGCCTCTGTGGAGCGGGAACCGATGATCATATAAGAGTGATTCCTCAGTGGTAGTTCTCATCATAGTAGAGTGAAGATACTTACAATACCACCAGTAACAAGAACAATAGTAGTTATATAGAGAACTTGAAAATTAACATTGTGTTTTCCAAATTGGGAATTCTTGTGAGACATTACCAATTAACGTTGGGTTTTCCAATTGGTGAATTCCTATGAGAAATTAACTACTAACATTTCGTTTCAAAGTGACAGTAAACATTATTTTACTATACAAGGATTATCAGACCACAGAACGTTTAGTGACATATTAGTTACACTGTGTGTGTCAGATTCATGGTAAGTATTGGACTTTATCCACTATTGGTGACCAGGCATCCGGACTATCCAAGAGCTACTGGAGGAAGTCGACACCTGGCCGGAGAGACGCATCATTTGGTGAGGTCTTCTGTACTTGATCTATGGTGCTGTTGTGTGGCCAGTACTGTGATGAAGCAGACTTTGCTCCTGAGCTGTTCGGTCTGATTCTGCATACACACTAGATTATACGACAGACATTCTACACACACACTTTGCACATACCTGACACTTTTCTTTATTAAATTAATTTGTCATTTTGTTAGAAGCTAGTGTTGTGTAGTATGTTTTGGAAAAGAATGAGAGGGGGCATGGTCCAGTGGTAAGAAGAAGAAGAGAGAGAGAGAGAGAGAGAGAGAGAGAGAGAGAGAGAGAGAGAGAGAGAGAGAGAGAGAGAGAGAGAGAGAGAGAGTGACCCAGGGACTGATGGAGTGTTGTGGACAAAAATCCAGAAGATCCTCAAGATAATGATATGGGGTTAAAAGAATGTGGGTGTTGATTCCCCTCACCCCAGGGACGACACTTATTACGACAATTACTCTGTGTGCCATTGTATCTCGCTCTGACCTGCTCCTCTTTGCCGACCTGCTATATAACTTCTGCAGTCTCAAGTCCTCCGACCGATGGGACAAGTCCATTACCTCATGTGGACAATAATCACCTTCGGATTAATAAGACTGTGAGGGTAAAACCATGGGCAGCTGCTTTGGTGGCCGACTAGTCATAGGACTATCATTTTGAGCCGGTGATGGACCCTATTATAACGTCTCATTGAAGTTGAAAGGGGTAGGGGTAATGGTGAAATCGAACGAACGAAAGACCTCCGACCTGCATCGAGCCTTCCAGTCTCATCTATTCGATGTTGTCCACGGGTGCTGGTTTATGTTTGATATTATTAGTTACTATTACTTACTAGTTAATGTTGTTACTGTCCCAAATACCAAACGTACATTTAACTTTTTCCTCTTTTTCTGAAACCACTAACAACACACTGATTTATGAAAACACTTCACAGGAGACCGACACGTTTTTCATGCCGTAATTACTTATCAAATCAGGAATCCAATCCACAATCAGTATACATGCAATTCACAGTCACTAAAATCAATTTCTAAAATATTCCACGACTCAACATTTGCATGGCGGCAATTTTTTACCATTGACATCTCGGCTTTTGATCCGTCCTGTTCCTGTGACGATCTCCGTTCTAGTCATACTTTCTAGAGTGTGTTCACTCTTCCGTTCAGTAAACACATTGTGCATACTCCACACTGGTATGAGTTGACTCCTGTCACCTGGAAATGCGCCTATATAACACCCTAGACATCCCAAAAATATGTTCATACATACTTTCCCAACGGATTCATGTGTCTTGAATTATTGTGTTTTCGTAATCAGAGTCAACTGGTGTGTCCTTTGCATGGATTGTTTCTTAACATCAGCTTTGTAAGATGCACCCAGGACTCGTCTCCTGTCACAATGTGATGGAGAAACGCATCCCCTTCTCGAGCATGACGATCCAAATACTACTGATAAATCTCTACCGTTCACGTTTGTAATCAACGGCAAGATGTCTTGGGACATATGTCCTAAACACATCCCTATAGTTGATGTCATGGTGGCAATAGTGTTGTATACAGCACCATGACTCAAGTTGAAATCCACGGCTATTTCATCAGCAGTATGTCGCCTCTTGTGATTGACTATCTTGTCGATCTGCCGTGTTACTGTGTCATTTGCCACACTTGAAGTTATCCCGCTGCGCGGTTCATTAATGACGTTGTCTTCCATTGTGAAATCTGTCTACACGTTCATACTGTCTCTTTTGACTCAAATTGGCTCCATAGTGAGCAAACATTCTTGTGTAGATTTCACAAGTTTTCAAAGTCTCTACTACAAACAAAACACATGACGCCTTGTTCCAATGAGGATTACAGTATGTCAACTAACTGCGATGATCACAGACCATGAACTTTCCCACGTGTAACTAATCAGCTCGCATCAGCAACACTCAGCATTCACACCCTTCTACATCTGTTACTACACTTTTCATCAAAATCACGCTTGCTGTAGATTTGAGTACATCCATTTCTGCGTGCCATTATAATTATGGAAATTCATGTTAATCTCTACAATGTGAGGTAAATTAGGAATAAACAACTTCAGTAAATAGGGGCATCTGAAATTGGAAATATTTAACCCAGGGATACAATCATAGATTAAGCCGCAAGGGAGACAAGAACAGTTATTATGGATGTGCACAATTTTTCAGCCTCTTTAAATGAGTGATATACTTGGAAGAAATCATTATTAATTTTCTGCAAGCGTATGTACAGTTGTTGAAGGAGTGTTAAATATTTTGAATATCCGTTCCAAAGTATTTACATTCGTCAGTAAGATATTTAACTCAATTATTAATATATAACAACCAGATTGGTGTAATTGAGTACGTTATTTTAAGTGTACCACATCTTTTACATACATAGCATAATCATAATGTATCTTTTAATTTTGGCTGGCACAATCCAATGTGCCTTGAAATATCAATTATGTTATAGACTCATTATTCATACTGAAATTGGATCCTACATTAATCCCAAATGTACTAAACTTCACATGGAGAGATCGAAATCCATCACGCTCAGAATTCGTAAAGCCCATGGCAAATATATGTCACTTCTGGTAAACCGTTACAGAGTGGAGGGTGATGCATTTCTCTTCCGCATAGTGGCAGGCGATGAATCATGGTGTCAGCACTTTGAGACGAGCAGCAAAAGAGAGAGCATGCAAGGGAAGCATGCTGGATCACCAAAAACCAAAAAATTCAAGTTACAGGTTTCCGCTGGCAAGGTTATGCTGAACGCATTTTTTGACCATGAAGGGCTATTGTTGGAAGACTTTAAAGAGCCTGGTGTCAACATCAACTCTATCCACTACTTGCAAACACTAGACAAGCTGCAAAAAGCCATCAAGAATAAACGACCTTGCATTCTTTCTCGCGTAGTGATTTTGTTGCACGATAATGCTCGTTCGCATGTTCACTGGATGTTTATCCATTCGGTCGTGGTGACCTACTTACTTCGCATATGATACTAGTCTTATATCATTAGACAACTTCGCATATAATACTAGTCTTATATCTCTAGACAACTTCGCATATGATACTAGTCTTATATCTCTAGACAACTTCGCATATGATACTAGTCTTATATCTCTAGACAACTTCGCATGTGATACTAGTCTTATATCTCTAGACAACTTCGCATATGATACTAGTCTTATATCTCTAGACAACTTCGCATATGATACTAGTCTCATATCTCTAGACAACTTCGCATATGATACTAGTCTCATATCTTTAGACAACTTCGCATATGATACTAGTCTCATATCTCTAGACAACTTCGCATATGATACTAGTCTTATATCTCTAGACAACTTCGTATATGATACTAGTCTTATATATCTAGACAACTTCGCATATGATACTAGACTTATATCTTTAGAAAACTTCGTATATGATACTTATCTCATATCTTTAGACAACTTCGCGCTAGATGGTCCAAGTTGTGAAAAATTTAAAAAAGCGCCTTTACTTCTCCTAACATTTCCTGGTATCCAGTTTCTAAGAGTCCACGACAGATTTAAAATATATATATATATATATATATATATATATATATATATATATATATATATATATATATATATATATATATATATATATATATAAAACTATCGTCTGTCAAGACGGCAAGGTGCCAATGTCATATATATATAATCTTTGTGAGGGTTCGATCACTTTACCACCAGGCAAGCGTGCTAGACGAGGCGCTATCGCGATCTGCTGACCCTGCTCTCTCTCTCTCTCTCTCTCTCTCTCTCTCTCTCTCTCTCTCTTTGTCGATCTTACTCTGTCGCTCATTCCTTCTGTGTCGTACTCTCTCTCTCTGTATCTCTCTCTCTCTTTCTCTATCTCTCTCTCTCTGTCATGCTTTATCTGCCGCTCTATCTCGCGCTGTCTCTCTATCTATGTCGCTCTCTGTATCTCTTTCTGTCAATCCTTGTCTATCTGTCGGTCTCTCTCCGCTCTCTTTCCATATGTCTGTGTGTCATTGTTTCTCTCTGTCTCTGGCTCTCGCTCGTTCTCTTTGTGTGTGTGTAAGTGTGTGTGTGTATCACTGTTTCTCTCAATCTGTCTCTTTCTGTCGCCCCTGTCTCTTATCGCACTCTGTGTGTAAGTGTGTGTAAGTGTGTACATTGTGTGTAACTGTGTGTAAGTGTGTATGTGTATATATATATATATATATATATATATATATATATATATATGTGTGTGTGTGTGTGTAGTGTGTGTGTGTGTGTGAGTTTGTGTGTGTGTGCATGTGTGTGCGTGTGTGTGTATGTGTGTGTGTGTGTCACTGTTTATCTCTTGCGCTCTCCTGCTCTGTGTGCCACTGTTTCTCGCTCTGGACTGCTTTCTTCGCACTTTGCTCTTCTTTGCCGACCTGCTATATAACTTCTGCAGACTCAGGTCCTCCGACCGATGGGACAAGTCCACCCCCCCCCCCCCGCCCCCACCCGGATTAATAAGACTGTGATGGTAAAACCGTGGGGCAGCTGCTTCGGTGGCTGACAAGTCACATGACTATCATTCTGAGCCGGTGATGGACCCTAACGATAACTTCTCCTTGAGGTTGAACGGGGCGGGGGTAATGCTGAAATCCAACGAACGAAAGTCCTCCGACCTGCATCGAGCTTTCCAGCCTCATCTATTCGATGTTGTCCACGGGTGCTGGTTTATGTTTGATATAGTTAGTTACTATCCTTGTCTTATCCTTGTATTACCCTTGCCTATCAAGCCTGTGTCCTTAGTACTCTTCTCTATGGCAGTGAAACCTGGACAACTTACTCACACCAAGAGAACAATTTAAACAGCTTTCATATGCGGTGTCTGCGAAGAATTCTTGGTATTAAGTGGCAAGACAAAATCACAAATACTGAAGTATTGGAAAGATCAGGTTGTGTGACAGTTTATTCCATGCTCAGTCTTCGTAGACTTAGATGGATAGGACATCTTAGGAGGATGGATGATGGTAGAATACCAAAGGATATCTTTTTTGGTGAATTACAGATGGGTAAGAGATCTCAGGGTCGGCCTCTACTACGATACAAAGATGTGTGTAAGCGGGACATGATTGATACAGGCATTGATAATGCACATTGGGAGCAAGTCGCCGCTGAACGTGTTGCATGGAGAGCAAATATCAGAAATGGAATAAAGTCAAAGGAGAAAATTATTGCAGAAAAGTCACACACCAAGCGTTTGAGACGTAAGATGGTGCATGGTGGTGGAAATGACCACGTGTTCAGATGCACCCACTGTGAACGGACATTTACAGCGCAAATTGGCCTTATCAGTCACACTCGCTACCGCCATAGTTAAAAGTTATTATGCCTTTTTAAAGCACAAACTATCGTCTATCAAGACGGCAAGGTGCCAATGTGTGTGAGTTAGTTACTATTACTTACTAGTTAATGTTGTTACTGTCATTTGATATAGTTAGTTACTATTACTTACTAGTTAATGTTGTTACTGTCCTTTGATATAGTTAGTTACTATTACTTACTAGTTAATGTTGTTACTGTCCTTTGATATAGTTAGTTACTATTACGTACTAGTTAATGTTGTTACTGTCCAAAATACCAAACGAGCATTTAACTTCTTCATCCTCATTCTGAAACCACTAACAACGCACTGATTTACGAAAACACTTCACAGAAGACAAAAACGTTTTTCATGCCGTAATTACTGATCAAATCAGGAATCCATTCCTTAATCAGTATACATGCAATTCACAGTCATTACAATCATATTCTAAAATATTCCACCATTCAACATTTGCATGGCGGCAATCTCTTACTTTTGACAACTCTGCTTTTGATCCGCCGTGTTCCTGTGACGATCTCCGCCCCCGTCGTCCTTTCAAGAATATTTTCCACTCTTCCGTTCAGTAAACACATTGTGCATGCTCCACACTGGTATGTGCTGACTCATGTCACCTGGAAATGTGCCTATATATGTGCCTGTCCCATCCCAAAAATATGTTCACAGACTTTCCCAACGGATTCATGTGTTTTGAATTATTGTGTTTTCGTAATCAGAGTCACCGGGTGTGTCCATTGCATGGATTGTTTCTTAATATCAGTTTTGTAAGATGCACCCAGGACTCGTCTCCTGTCACAATGTGATGGAGAAACGCATCTCCTTCTCGAGCATGGCGATCCAAATACTACTGATAAATCTCTACAGTTCATGTTTGTGATAAACCGCAAACTGTCTTGGGACATACGTCCTAAACACATCCCTATAGTTGATGTCATGGTGCCAATAGTGTTGTATACAACACCATGACTCAAGTTGAAATCCACGGCTATTTCATCAACAGTGTGTCGCCACTTGTGTTTGTCTAGCTTGTCGATCTGCCGTGTTACTGTGTGTTTTGCTACACTTGAAGGTCTCCAGCTACGCGGTTCATTAAATACGTTGTCTTCCATTGTGAAATCTGTCTACCCGTTCATACAGTCTCTTCTGACTCAAACTGTCTCCATAGTGAGCAGTCATTCTTGTGTAGATTTCACAAGTTTGCAAAGTCTCTGACCACAAACAAAACAAATAACGCCTGGTTCCAATGAGGATTCGACCATTTTAACTGACATCGATGGTCACAGAACATAAACTTTCCCACGTGCAACTAATCAGCTCGCATCAGCAACACTCAGCATTCACACCCTTCTACATCTGTTATTACACTTTTCATCAAAATCACGCTTGTTGTAGATTTGAGTACATCCATTTCTGCGTGACATTATAAATATGGAAACTCATGTTAATCTCTACAATGTGAGGTACATAATAAATAAACAACTTCAGTAAATAGGGGCATCTGGAATGGGAAATATTTAACCCAGGGATACAAATCAAATATTAAGCCGCAAGGGAGACAAAAATAGTTATTATGGATGTGCAACATTTTTCAGCTTTTTTAAATGAGTGATATAAGTTGAAACAAATAATGATTTTTTTTTTTTTGCAACTGTATACTGTTTGAATATCCGTTCCAATGTGTTTAGATTCAACAGTAAGTTATTTAACTCAATTGTTAATATATAACAACCAGATTGGTGTAATTGATTATGTTATATGAAGTATACCATCTTTTATTACTTAAATGGCTGTATCATTGCCTTTTTTAATTTTGGCTGGCACAATCCAATGAGCCTTGAAATATCAATTATGGTAATAGACACATTATTCATACTGATATTGGATGCTACATTAATCCAAATGTACTAAACTCGACATGGAGAGATCGACATCCATCATGCTCAGAATCCGTAAAGGCCATGGCACATAGTATTGCTATTACCGGCGTGATGCTCTGACTGTACTTCTTCTGTCACTTGAACAATGGTGTGGAGATTGGGGGTGATTATGTGGTTATCTTTTATTATTGCCTTTTTTAAAAATTGTACGCTTATTGAATTTTGTGTGTGGTAAGTGGCCGTACCGTGTTAGTGTGAGAGAATATATATATAATAGTATAAAAGTTATGGGAAAAAAGAACTAAACATTAAAAAAAATTTAATTTAAAAAGTGTAAACATTAACATATTAAATAAACAATCTCTTAAAATTAAAAACACTAAACAAGTAAACATTAAAAATATTTAAATATGAGAAAATTAATTTAACAAAAAAATTTCATTAAACAGTTAAATTTTAAAAATAAAAAAATGAAGTTTTTTTTAAAGTTAAAATTCTTTACATTAACAATTACAAAGTAACAAAGATTTGATAATTAAACATGGAAGATGGCGGTTATTAGTGTCTGTAGCGTGTATGACTTGGTGTCATATACAATATCGTCATACTCTAAGGATCGTATTATTTAGTATAGAAATAAGTCAGTTTTAGCAACACCAATCATGGATATGTAGCAGAATAAGTTCGTTTTGGTTGGTCAGAGGAGAGTGAGACCGGGGAAGTGATGGTGTAGTGTTTGACCTGTCTGTAGAGTAAATATGTTCTTCCGTGATAAACACAAATGTTGAAGATTATTTCATGATTGAGGAGGTATCTTCAGAATAGAAATAAGTGAATGGACATACGGACAATGTTTATGTACTGTGACAACATGAATGTAATGTGATCTACGTATACTGATAAAATATTCCATTGTCTGCGCTGGTCTTTATAAATCAAACGAGACAGACTTAATAAAAGAAGGAAATAGATCGTCATGGTTTGGTTTGTTTTTTTCGGTCAGTCTGTGTGAAACTTCTCTCTCTCTCTCTCTCTCTCTCTCTCTCTCTCTCTCTCTCTCTCTCTCTCTCTCTCTCTCTCTCTCTCTCTCCCCCCCCCCCCCCCCCAACAAAAAAGGCTAAAACTCACCAACTACCATTCTGATTGCTGTACTATCAACTCCATGTACAACGAAAGCATTCTACAAAAGTTACAAGAAAAAATCGATTGTAAAAAAAACACCAGATGCTGTTAAATTCTTCACAAAAGGTAACATTCAGCTAAGTGAGATCACCGAACGTATGTGGATGCCTTCCTCATCAATTTGAGAATACACAGAGCTGTGCTGCCAAACATCAAGATATGTTCGGTTGTGCTTATGTGTCTCAACAAGTGTTCTCTTTTATGAAAACAACAGACACTGCTGAAAGCTTCAGGCTGATGGACAAACATTTGCCACGGGTAATTAAAGTATTCTATAATACACGCAAGCCGGGTTTTAAAACATTGGGTTTCCAAGGCTTCGGGTCATTCTATTACTAAGCTAACCACTAAAAATCAACATGATCTCTCATCATCTCATCATATTCCTCTTGTACCTTGCGGTGTCGAGGTAAAGTATAAACATCGTGAGAGTGCCCGATTATGGGCTTCATGTATCAGTCCGTTTATACTTCTTAGTTTTTCTACGAGGAGTATGAAAATCCCCTGCCGGCTTGCTAGGCCAGTCGCAGGTTTAGGACACAAATCTGACCACAGGGAGTCCATCTCCAATGGCGAGCCATAACTCCGTTAGCCCATGATCTCGCGGTCATGGTTTCCCGGTCTGCACTACGTGGAGGTGGGGTTGACTTGTGTAGTCTACGGGTCATCGGCAGGCTGCTAATTTTCACTTTTCACCCCTCCTGGGAGAGGCTAGCCGATCCTAGCCCAGGCGCATTCCACACCTTGCAGATCTGAAGAAATGGATAATATTTAACCAAGGGATACAAATCGTAGATTAAGCAGCAAGGGAAACAAGCATACTTTTTATGGGTGTATCATTTTTCAGCCTGTTGAGTGAGTGGTATATTTTGACACTAATCCTTGCCACGTGTCAGGGGTAGTGAGCATTATATCATTTAGTTAGCACATTATTTATTGTTCTTTAGGAGGAAACGATTATTGTTTATTGTTAGGAACGTGTCAGAGAATGGTAGAATCAGTTGTTTGCATTCTGAATTACTATTCTAACCTGCTATATAACTCCTGCAGTCTCAAGTACTCAGGCCTGCATCGAGCTTTCCAGGCTCATATATTGGGTGTTGTCCAGGGGTGCTGGTTTATGTTTGATATAGTTAGTTCCTATTATTTACTAGTTAATGTTGTTACTCTCCTACATACCACACGTACATTTAACTTCTTCCTCCTCATTTTGAAACCACTAACAAAACACTGATTTACGAAAACACTTCACATGAGACCGAAATGTTTTTCATGTTGCAATTACTGATCAAATCAGGAATACAATTCACAATTATTATAGATACAATTCGCAGTCATTAAATTCACATTATAAAATATTCCATCACTCAACATTTGCGTAGAGGCAATCTCATGCCAACGCCAACGCGGCTTTAGATCCGTCCTCTTCCTGTAACGGTTTCCGCTCGACTCTTCCTTTCAAGAGTATGTTTAACTCTTCCGTTCAGTTGCTGCATGCGATCTCGCTCACCGCGTTGTGCATTCTCCAAACTGGCATGAGCTGACTCCTGTCACCATGAGATGTGCCTATATAAGACACTTGATATCCCAACAGATGTTCATCCTGACTCCTGTCACCATGAGATGCGCCTATATAAGACCCTTGATATACCAACAGATGTTCATCCTGACTCCTGTCACCATGAGATGCGCATATATAAGACACTTGATATCCCAACAGATGTTCATCCTGACTCCTGTCACCATGAGATGCGCCTATATAAGACACTTGATATCCCAACAGATGTTCATCCTGACTCCTGTCACCATGAGATGCGCCTATATAAGATACTTGATATCCCAACAGATGTTCATCCTGACTCCTGTCACCATGAGATGCGCCTATATAAGACACTTGATATCCCAACAGATGTTCATCCTGACTCCTGTCACCATGAGATGCGCATATATAAGACACTTGATATCCCAACAGATGTTCATCCTGACTCCTGTCACCATGAGATGTGCCTATATAAGATACTTGATATCCCAACAGATGTTTATCCTGACTCCTGTCACCATGAGATGTGCCTATATAAGATACTTGATATCCCAACAGATGTTCATCCTGACTCCTGTCACCATGAGATGCGCCTATATAAGACACTTGATATCCCAACAGATGTTCATCCTGACTCCTGTCACCATGAGATGCGCCTATATAAGACACTTGATATCCCAACAGATGTTCATCCTGACTCCTGTCACCATGAGATGCGCCTATATAAGACACTTGATATCCCAACAGATGTTCATCCTGACTCCTGTCACCATGAGATGCGCCTATATAAGATACTTGATATCCCAACAGATGTTCATCCTGACTCCTGTCACCATGAGATGCGCCTATATAAGACCCTTGATATCCCAACAGATGTTCATCCTGACTCCTGTCACCATGAGAAGCGCCTATATAAGACCCTTGATATCCCAACAGATGTTCATCCTGACTCCTGTCACCATGAGATGCGCCTATATAAGACACTTGATATCCCAACAGATGTTCATCCTGACTCCTGTCACCATGAGATGCGCCTATATAAGACCCTTGATATCCCAACAGATGTTCATCCTGACTCCTGTCACCATGAGATGCGCCTATATAAGACCTTGGTATCCCAACAGATGTTCATCCTGACTCCTGTCACCATGAGATACGCCTATATAAGACCCTTGATATCCCAACAGATGTTCATCCTGACTCCTGTCACCATGAGATGCGCCTATATAAGATACTTGATATCCCAACAGATGTTCATCCTGACTCCTGTCACCATGAGATGCGCCTATATAAGACACTTGATATCCCAACAGATGTTCATCCTGACTCCTGTCACCATGAGATGCACCTATATAAGACCCTTGATATCCCAACAGATGTTCATCCTGACTCCTGTCACCATGAGATGCGCCTATATAAGATACTTGATATCCCAACAGATGTTCATCCTGACTCCTGTCACCATGAGATGCGCCTATATAAGACACTTGATATCCCAACAGATGTTCATCCTGACTCCTGTCACCATGAGATGCACCTATATAAGACCCTTGATATCCCAACAGATGTTCATCCTGACTCCTGTCACCATGAGATGCGCCTATATAAGACACTTGATATCCCTACAGATGTTCATCCTGACTTTCACAACGGATTCATCACTTGTCTTGAATATTTTTTTTTTTTTTGGCAATCAGAGTCAACGAGTGTGTCCACTGCATTGACTGTGTCTGAATGTCAGTTTTGTAAGATGCACACAGGACTCGTCTCCTGTCACAATTTGATGGAGAAAAGCATCTCTTTTTCAAGGATGGCGATCCAATTACTATTGATACATCTCTGCCGGGCATGTTTGTGAACAACGGCACGCTGTCTTGGGAACTATGTCCACCACACTTCCCTATAGTCGACGTCATGGTGGCAAACGTTTTGTATACATCACCGTGAATCAAGTCGAAATCCACGGCTATTTCATCAACAGTGTGTTGCCATTTGTGATTGACTAGCTTGTAGATCTGCGGTGTTACTGTTTCATTTGCCACACTTGAAGGTCTCCCGCTGCGCGGTTCATTAATGACGTGGTCTTCCATTGTGGCATCTTTCTACCCATGCATAGAGTCTCTTCTGACTCTCATTGTCTCCATAGTGAGCAATCAATCTTGTGTACGAACAAACGAACAAACTTTATTTTCAAATGTTTAAGAATTGGGCACGCAGGCCCGTCTAACATTCTGCCCTTCTATCACACTCTTCCATACATTATTTCATTCACACATCATTCAAGGCTAACAGAGAACAGCAACAATATAAATGTTATGCATTATAACACTATCCAGTGCCGTCCACCGGGCGCTGGAACGCAAATTATTCCTCCCCACGACGCTTGACGGCAGAAGTGGAAGATGATGATGATGATGATGATGATGATGATGATGATGATTATGCATTATAAAGGCATGGGCAAAACATCAAAAACTACACGACACAGTAACATTAGATAATGGTCTGACACTTGTTATTAGCCATGTGAAATATACTGGCCTATCAAAAGGGGACTGGCTGTTATACTAGGGTTTTGTTGTTATTATTATTATCACTATTATTAAGGGGGGAGGTAATCCGTATTGAGATAGTGTTCGAGTAATCTGCGATTTTATGAATAGGGATTGGTGGTGTCTTTGATTTCTTGTGGGAGATTGTTCCACAGCTGAGCTGCAGAGTGCGTTAAGCTTGTTTTGTATGAGTCAATCCTAGGCTTCGGAATGTGTAATATATTTAAACGTTTACTGTGTATAGCATTATATTTAAACAATGGCCAAAGGTAATTTGGGGCATTCCGATGCAGGATTTTGTGAATTAGTTTAGCTTTATTGAAAAGCAGGCGTTTGCGGAGTGGTAGTAACTGAAGGCGTTTATACAGGCTGGGATTGTCAGACAAATGTTTGCTATAAATTAGACTCATGGCCCGTTTCTGGAGTGAGTAAAGTCGCTTGGTGCTTGAATTAGAACAACCGTCCCAGATTGTAGAGCAGTAGTCAAATTGTGTCTGAATATGAGAAGTACAGAATAGTTTCCTTGTGTCCTCATCAAGGAAGTTTTTAATTTTGGCGAGTTGGTAGACTTTTTTCGCTGTTTGTTTAATGAGCGCTTGAACGTGGGAATTAAAGGTTAGGTTTATATCAATGATTAGGCCTAATGATTTGTGCTCAATTACACTTTCTACTGGCATGTTATCGATGTGAAGTTGAAGTGATGTGTGTGAGCTTAGAGTTTGAAGTCTTTCTCTGGTTGTTAATAACATTGATTTTGTTTTAGTGATATTAATATGCATACGGTTTGAATAGCTCCACCTAACTACATTATTTAATTCTTGCTGTAAAGACGACTCCAGTAAAATACAGTTTTCAGCGTTTGTGTACACTATACAGTCGTCTGCAAATAGATCGCAGGACGACGAAAGATGCTAAGGTAGATCGTTAATATATATGGCATAATAGAGGGCCAAGAATAGAGCCTTGCGGTACTCCAATATTGAAGGTAGTAGTTTGAGACAGAGATTTATGTGATACTACTTGCTTTCTGTTTAATAGAAAAGATGATATTAGAGTGACTACATTAGGGCCAATTTTCATTGTCTCAAGTTTTTAATTAAAATAACATGATCTATCATATCAAATGCTTTCTTGAATTCAATAAACACAGTTCCACATAGACTGTTGTTGTTTATATTCTGGTGCCAATTTACTATCATGTTTGTTAGGGCCGTATGGCAAAAATATTTTGGTCGAAATCCTGATTGGCTGTCAACAATAAGCTTGTTGCGAACTAAATACTGTAATGTTACTTTATGGATCTCTTTTTCTAGTGGCTTAGATAGTGCTGATAGTAATGAAATGGGTCTGTAATTGTTTGGGAGACCATTGTCCAATGAACCAGATTTAAGAAGAGGGTACACTTTAGCAATTTTGAGAGCTGATGGAAAGTGGCCTTTGGTGAGACACTGATTATATACATAGGTCACTGGCGCAGCACAACGGAGAATCCGGTTGCTGATTCCATCTAACCCAAATGAGGTTGTGTTTTTTAGGTTACTGGGGTAAGTGAATACTTCAGTGATTGTCATTAACGGTATGTCGGAAAGAATATCGCGGGAGCATCTATTCTCGCAAAACGATGAAAGTAAAGAGAAGTTGCAAGGAGAATTGGGTATTGAAGCCTTCAACTGGTCTATGTCAGTTTGAAAAAACTTACTAAATTGGTCGCATGTAATATGATTTGATGGTAAGGAATTTCGGAAGTTATACTTGTTTGTCAAAGTGTTAATTGCCTTCAATATATCCTTACTATTTGTTTTATCCATTACTTTTTATGTGCTTTATCTCTGTCTCTCATAATTTCAAGTATTTCCTGGGTGATCCAACGTGGCTTGACGTGGTGTTTTACTCGAAATTCCTTGACTGGCACATGTCTATCAAAAACATCAATAAAGGTTTTCATCCAGAATTCCAGAGCATCATCCGGGTCAGGAAGCTGATATACTTTGTCTAGAGGTGAACTGATCAAGTCCTGTAAAAATGCGTTTTGGTAGAAGTTTTTGTAACTTCTATATTTTACACTTATGTGTTTATGTTTAGGAGGTTTAATTCCTTTTTTAGACCACTTGCAGCATATTGGGTAGTGATCGCTCATTGCACAATTGGGTACAGTGCATTCTATGATGTTGTCTGAGCAAGTTACATAAATGAGATCTATGACTGTTGAAGATGACTTTGTTACTCTAGTAGCTTGTACTATTTTTTGGAAATTGTATGATGCAATTATATGTCCCCATATTATGTTGGATTTGTTGGTTTCAATGTTAAAGTCTCCGAGTAGTATAATTTCTTTCCCGGAAGTGAAAACCACATCCATCATGGTAGTGAAGTTTTCGTACCAGACGTGTCCAGCACTGGGATTTCGATAGAGGTAGCCAATTATCAGGGGTGTGCGGTTTTGAAGTTTTAGCTCTAACCAAATACATTCTATTTCGCAAGTTTCAAAGTCTAGCCTACGGTGAGAGTTTAGTAAATTATAAACATAGGTTACTATGCCTGTCTCTTGTTTCCTACAGGGATCCCTTCTGAAAACTTTGTACCCTTTAATAGAGATGTCCTCATCTGAAATGTTATCATTAAGTCTACTTTCACTAAGGCCGAATAAATGAAAATTTTGATTAAGAATAGAAGATAACTGGTAGCTTGTTAAATAAGCTGCAAATGTTTAAGTGTCCAAGGCGTATTCCTGACTTATTGAGCCAGTGTTGCCACTTCTCAGACATTTCATCCACGAAGAAAGTGTAAATTAGTCAAAGTTAAGCAAAAATACAAGATCATAAAAAACCACAATTACATTAACTTACAAAATATCAGTAATACAAATCGATATGTAAATGACAATATTATAACGATATAACTAGTTAGACCAACGAATATAATGCACAAAACGAATTAAAGAACATGCAACAAATAATTAACCTGAAAAAACTACTTCACAAGCTAAGTAACCAACTGTTATCCAAAAGAATTAATAAATGACTATACAAGTCAATGTCTCTGTGTAAAGCGGAGTATCCCACACGGGAATAAAACGTTAAACAGTAAGCAATTAAGGTTCAAGGAGGAAGCTCTGTTGCTGGTATCAATGCATATAGGGTTCCGTTTTTAATACGTATCCTATCTCACAGGTCTGTATTGTAGAGACATCATAAGGGCTTGACTCAGTGCGGCAGGACTAAATTGCATCAAGTGTAGAAGTTCTGGACTCCAATGATGCGGAGCCTGTTGTTGCCTGCTTGTTCGCTCATTGCTAGCCTGAATTTGGTGATGCGGAGCCTCTTGTTGTCTGCTATGGGGCCCATAGCTGTCTTGAGCTCGGTGTGCCAAGGTGGTATTGCTACCGTGCGTGTTTACTGCTGCTTGCAACGAGGGTTCGTTGGAAGTGAGGTTAGGGAAATCTTCCTGGTAGTTATTTCCTTCACGTGTGAGGGTGGGGGTAGGAAGGAGAGGTTGATTTGTTCTTGGTAGCATGTGTGCACCTTGAATGGCAGGCGTTCGGGGGTCACACGTCAGCAGACGTTTATCTGAGGTGATGGGGGTATTTCGACTGGCTTCCGTAGTCAATGTTCGTCGTGTTTGTGTGTTGGTCATGTTTTGTGCTCTCTCCGGATACTTGATATTTTTAGCAAGGAAGCTATTACCAAATGTGGATGTGTGGATCTGGTCACTGTACAGTCGTTTCTTTGGCGCGCCTCTTAGAGATGTAAAAAATGGTGTGTTGTTGATAAAGTGTACATTATACTGATTACAGAATTTCTCTAGGGTGTTGTTGTTTATGTCGGCTAGTCGACGTTCGGGGCCATAACTTGGTGGTATGATGGAAGAGAAAAACACTTTAGAATTGGGAAAATTATGGCGTAATAAGTCTAGTAGTTTTCGTAACTGAGAAATGGTGTTATTTTGGTTTCTCATAGTGTCATTAATTCCTATATGTATTGAAATCCTCTTCAGGATTTCGTTGATTTCCATTCTACGTATACTGTTTGTTAGACTGTCTAACCCTGCACCTGGAATTGGAATTGTTGTAGCCTATCGGCGTGTGATGAGGACATACGATCACTGTATATGCCTTTCAACAAGGAGTCGCCAATGATCTAGTGGGTGCAGGCAGTTGGTAGTCTCTGTGTGTAATGGCTTCTGGTACGTCTTGCACGTTGTTTCTGCCTTTGATAATTATCCAGCTGTGGACTGCCTTCTTGCAGGTTACCAGCCGATTCTTGAATAGGTGGGTTGTCTGTCAGCAATGTCTCGTCGTACTGACTGTCGTTTATCAATTGCTCTTTTGGTAGTTCATATCGATTGCTGACTTTTACTTCTATGGGAAATGTCGAGTCATGTTGAATGGCTTTGTCTGTTTGTTGATGTGTATTCGTTGGCTGCATAGTTGGCGCTCCCAGAGATGGTTGTGTTGTTTCGAAGCTGTAAGTCTGTGCTCCCTGATCATAAGTGGGCGTGCGTTGTAAAGTCTCAATAGTGTGTTTCAGTATACCATTTTCCTCTTGAGGTTGATATAGTCATTAGTGATCCTGGCAATCGTGTCTGTGTTGTCAGAGGCAGCGTCTAGAAGTACCTTCAAACTTGCCTCTAACCTTTCAATGTGCTGCTGACAACCGCATGAGTGTTGATATGTAGCTGGGCTTTCATCTATTACCGACGGTGCAACCTCAATTTGGTTTGAGTTGTTTTCATTTGGTTGCATACTGTCCCCTAGGCGCCTCATCGGCTATTCAATGGCTAGCAACACTGGTTGGTTAGAAGAAGCTGCGTCCGAGCTGCTGCTGTGTTGAGTCGTGGCATGTTGGAGTATTTTGTTACTATCGCCTGATGCTGTAACTACTGCCACTGCAGGCTGTGTTGATTTTATGGTTCTGTCTGACAATAGCGTGACCGCTGTAGGCTGTGTTGGTTTTATGGCAGACACTAGCGTGCTGAAATCGGTAGGTGTGATTAGCGAGTCACTTGTCAGTTTCAGAGCTGCCTGTTCAATTTCGACGAACTGTGTCGCGAGCAACTCAGACATGAAGGCGTTTGCCCCTTGTATTAAAATTTTATTCTGCGTGTTGTACAAATGCAACGTGTGTAGGGGAGATGGTATTTTGACTTCCACCTCCGCTCCTTGTCGGTCTTTTTTATAATCAACTTTGGCTTCATGGTAATAATTGACCAGGCATGTTCGAAATGCCTCGTAATGTATTGTATTGTTGAATGTGATAGAGATGCATTTACCGTCATCCATACATTTAACAGACAGCGATGGCGAGATAAAACAGTTCTTAAGTTTGCTTTCACTGCCCGCTCTTTGTTGAGTGTGTAGTTTCTTGTTACTGTTGATCGTAATCCACTTCGCCCCCTTTCTTCCGGTAACTCCAGCACAGAAATTTCCTCCTCAACAGACATCATTACATTACATAATATTACGTTTCAACAAACACGAAAACATTGTAGCGCCGCCCACGGTTTAAATCCAAGTGATGTGATTGGCTAGTTCAAGCTATCACTTACTGACGCACAGCTGCTCCATGAATAATTTATCCATAGTGTTATTGAATACAATATTGTTAGCATTTATATTTAACACTGCACATATAGCAACTTTAAAACAAGTTCAACAGTTGAACGGCATCATTGTGATCACAAACATATAAAATCCATTGCGTACGATAGTATTCGGGGGCTGCGTGGTCTCGAGCTATGGTGTCCGCCTCGAGTGCTGGAGGTCCCGGGTTCAAGACCCGGTGATGCCGGGATTTTTTCTCGTGGACTTCTAGTAATAAATTTCCCCTGGTCTCTAGGTAGTGAGATCGGACGCCCGTGTGTATTGTTGCGCACGTAAAAAATCCCTTGGCAGTTGGAAATCGAAAAAGAGTAGCCTAACGGCGCTGCCCGGGCAAAATTTCGAGTTAAAAATCTACCCAAAGTATTTCAGGATCCTCGGCGGTGCTACGGAGTTCGTGCACTGAGCTGAGTTTCTCCAGACTCAGGTTTGAGTTAGGAGGAGAACGGAGCACTTATGGGTTGCACCCGTGTGCCGTGATGTTGATCCTTCTACTAAACTAAACTAAAACTAAACTAAACGTATAGATCCAAAGATGTATCCTTGTGTAGATATAACAAGGTGTCAAACTCTTTAATCACACAGAAGCCAGTCTCCCTGGCCTAGGAGGTAGTGACTTTCTCCGTAATCCCGTATATCCACTGAGAAACGTAATTTGATTCGGTAGCGAGAATTGGGAGCGGTTCTTGCCGTGTTGTTAACTTACGGGTATGTGAGCCGGCCGTTCAGATATCAATGGCAAACTACTGAGCTTAATCTTGCCAAGAAATCAACAATCAGCTGTAAGATGATGTTGACAGCGATGTCCTGTAAAACAGTGCTTCCCAAAGTGTTGGTCCGAGGACCGGTGCCGGTCCGAGAGCCCTTCTTTGCCACTCCGCAACGTGAGTTGAAAAAAGTAAGAAAACAATTAATTCAATATTTTTTCCTTTGAGGATTGTTTAGAACTTGTTCTTTACCGTCGGTGTATACGAGTATATACATCTTTACAAGAAGACCTAAATGTAGTTTTAACATTTGAAAATTTGTTTGATTTGTAAATCTCTACAATAAAATTTTTACCCATGAAAATGGGACCACCATTAAATAAATCACCGTCATCCAATAATATTATGGAGCAGTATTTAGCGCACTGGGACAACACCCACAATTACGTTATATCTTATATTTATATTAAAATGTATATTGAGGTCATATAAAATATTCAAGGAGAAACATTTTTTTTTTACGTCGTGCAACAGGAAAATTATATGTCGGTCGGCAAAATTGAAAATTCTGGGAATCACTGCTGTAAAGGATATGCGGGGGGGGGGGGGGGGGGGGGGAATCACACACAAAACAAATGGCTGCCCTCTGTTCCAATGAGGAATCGAGTATTTTAACTGGCTGCGACGATTACAGACAAGGAATGCTCGCATGTGTAACTAATCAGCTCGCAACACCAACACTCAGCATTCACAACCTTCTAAATCTGTTAATCGAGATCAAGGACATTTCATCAAAATTACGCTTGTTGTGGATTTGAGTATATCCATTTCTGAGTGACATTATAAATATGCAAACTCGTGTTGATCTCCACAATGTGAGGTAAACTATTAATAAACATTTTCATATAAATAGGGACAATTAGAATGGGACATTTTTATTCCAGGGATGCAACTCATAGATTTAGCATCAAGGGAGACAAGACCAATTGTTATGGATGTGCACAATTTTTCAGACTCTTAAATGAGTAATATATGTTTAAACAAATCTTTATTAACTTTTTTCTTAACAAACGTAGCTATTCTTTTTCAGGGTGCGTAGTATTTTAAATATGCTTTCCAATTTGCATAGATTTAACAGTAAGATATTTAACTTAAGTGATAATATACAACAATAAGGATGGTTTATTTAAAATATATTATTGGAAGTCTAGCATCCGTTCACGTAACAATCTTATGTGTTATCATTATTTTTGGCTGGCACATACGTATGTGCCTTGAAATACAATCAATTACGTTAATAGGAAAATTATTCGTACTTGAAGTTGATAATAAATTAATCTCAAATGTACGAAACTGCATAGGGGAGATCGAAATACCATGACGCTCAGACTTCGTAAAGGCCATGACACATATTATAAGTCACTTCTGTTAATACGTCAAACAGAACTACAAAAATTAGATCTTTACGAGCATGCATCTTTCCCATTGCAACCTACGCCTGTGAGACCTGGACAGTGACTAAACAAGCTGAACAGCGTATAAATGCCTTTGAATATAAATGTTATAGACGAGTTCTAAGAATATCTTGGGTAAAGAAAAGAACAAATGCATCCATACTTCAAGTGCTGAATATTGAAGAAGGTTGGCTATTAAAGACGATAAAACAAAGAAAATTGAAATATTTTGGACACTTGAAACGTCACGAAAGTTTGGAGAGAACAATAATATAGGGGTATATGCCTGGGAAGAGAAGAAGAGGAAGGCCAAAGAGAAGATGGGTGCAGGATGTGGCGGATGATCTCGAGATGTGTGTATCGGACGCCGACATCGTGCTTATAATCGAGAAGTTTTCCGGAAGGTTGTTATGAGAGCGAGGTTCTGCAAAGGACATGCTACTGAATGAATGAATGAATGAATGAATGAATGAATGAATGAATGAATGAATGAATGAATGAATGAATGAATGAATGAATGACTGAATGGTAATCCGTCAGCTGATATGTGGTAGAATGTTAAGAGAGAAGTTTCTGATACAAAAGTCCGCTAATGACTACAAATAATCACGATACAACATTTCCTACCCCCAAAACTATGATCTCGAGTGTCTACATTAAGTTAAACACAAGGAAAACTATCTATGAGTGGTCCAATTTTATGAGAAGTTAGTTTCACAACAGTTTCACTTTCTTGTGGTTGGTCCTATGCATGTTTATGAAATAAATTGGATTTTTTTAAAAACGTAATCACCACAGTTATGCGTCTATCGAGGCGTAGTTACAAATGGATGAGCAGCCAGTGTTGGAGATGTCCATGTGTCCTGATACATCGGTGACCACAGTTTTTATATGTTGTATGTTAGTTGTTGTATTAACAGTGTTTTGTTACAAATAAGTAAACAATTGTTTCGTATATACATGTTGTGCAAGGTGTTCTGTGCAGCATGCTACACACAATACACAAGAATATGTCTTCGTGGCTATGCATACTGGAAATATACAGTCATTGACTGAAGCTGTGTTCCTACCTGATATTCTCCGTAAGAAATAAAATGTTTCGGGCCTCCCCGTTTCCGATACAATGGAGTATCAAAAAAAAAAAGGAAGCGATAATGGACAGTCGATAGCATACATACACACTAAACAGACACAAACTAACACATACATGTGAGGTGGTAAATATAATAAATTAGAATAAGGACAAGTTTCGCTAGGGGTATTCAGTATGAATGGGGTTTCAATCCCAAACATGCCCTCTATAGAAATTAATATATTGGCTCGTAACCCCCAAGTATTGAACAAGGCAGAAAAGGGTGCAAGTTCAACACTAACATAAAAGAAATGTTTCCCATAGAAGGCTGGGAGATCCGGGAAGTACTACCACAGACACCCGAGTACTAATAACTCTACCCAGAGGGTGTGTCTATGTGTAAGTGCCCCGCCCCACATTTAATCTCCCACATATATATAAACAATGACAAGTATCCACTGTCATGCACATCCACAGTATTATACAACAGAGGGACAACAACCAATGTTAGACGCAACAACTGGATTACATTGACAGAGGAAAAACAGCCACTGTTAGACAAAAACAGTACAATGACTCATTGTATCACATAACAGTAACAATAACTCACTGTATCACATAACAGTAACAATAACTGGACTATAAACATAAATTTTGGAACAACAGGTTAACAATGAAGTAACTGCAAGGCTTGGTTAAACCAAACAAACAAACAATTGTATTGTGGAAAACATTTGGGTTCTGGAAAACCCTGTTGGCTACAATATGACATATACATGAAAGAAATTATTCATATTCAGGCAATGCACACAAAGTATACACCCAAACCAGAAGTCCCAAACAATATTTCCCCAAAAAAGGTTCACATCAAATACATGTGTCAAACACAAAACAAAGTAAATAATCCATACAAAGAAATAGATAAAGAAAATCTATCTAATCTGTCTCTAGAACTATCCTATGGGTCTGATGATGACTTCCTCTCCTTCATTATACACTAGAAAAAGTCTGGCCATAATCACACTCTCTATAATCCAGGAAAACAGCTGCTTTGCATATATCCACCTATTTAGAAAATTGGGGATTGCACACACACACACACACAGAACTTTCACTTCTGGATCATATATCCATCGCGAAAAACATGTAGGAGTAATCCATATGAATCCAATGTGGATATACTGTAATCTCTCAAGTCACAGTTGCTAAGTCACTGGGCTAGGAGCGTTCCAGGGTGATATAACAGACAGGTATAAATAAGTCTGAAGCATTCTGGCGTGGCGTGACACACAGGAGTCCATGTGATTGATTCGATCAGGATCAGGCACAAACACTTTCAGTATCTCTTTGGATGAGGAGTGACATCACATAATCCATTAGAATTTCCTGACAGAACTTGAATTGGGCATGAATATTCCAGCCCCTTTCTCTGGGTTAAGATGTAGGTTATTCTTTCTTCAGTTGAATATACGACTTGATTGACGGGAGTTGGTAATGCTTGATTGTCCCTGTCTTGGATATGGTGGATGAGAAGATTCAAAGGAAGCTGGGAGTTCACACAATCAGTTGGTAAATCCATACTGGTAAATGATGGTGAATTCCAGACTCTCCATGAGCCTCTGGAATATGACAGTTGAATGTGGAATTAGGCGGTGACTTTTAGAAGAGGTTATACTCTGTATCCATCTAGGCCAGGCATGCCTCATGTCTTTGCAGACATTGAAAAGCTTAACACCGTCTTTAAGTTCCCAGAGGTAGGGAATCCACTTCAGCATATTTAAAATCCGTTAAGTATCCAGGCATTGACATTCAGGTTCAGGGTGAGTAGCAGTAACCAGCACTCTTTGTAGAATATTAGAGGAGGCTGATATCCCAGTTTCCTGCCTCTAAATCCAAACAAGTTGACTATAAATCCAGTGCGAAGCATGGTGACTAGTGCCAATACTCCAGCCGGCATCTCTAGCGCCTATGTTGTGAAGAAAAAAACAGGGTCGATATACATTAGTAATACAACCCAAACTTCTGATAACAATGTATCATAATAAAACATACATTTATATGATGAATAACAGTGTATCATAATTAAAAATAGAGGGAACAAGAGGGAAGAAGAAAAAAAAAGGTGTAGCTAGTTCCCTAGCACTTGTCGCCTACTGTAGAGTTTTGACCCACTCCAAAAGTGAGTAAGGTATCTACTCAATAGGTACATCTCTTCTTGACTGATACTGGAGCTTCCTGGGAGGTTTTCTTCACCTCCTAAATATGCAAACATCTTTTGATAGTACCGCTGTCACATCATGGAAAAAGTTCCTGAGACAATGTCCTCATGTACACAATTCATAAATCTCCTTTCCATAGTTACAAACATCATTATGTGACTACCACTGACAAATGGCAAAAAGGCTAGCTACCCATCAGTCATCTCTTCTTGCATCATCCTCACCATCATCATCATCATCATCATCATCATCATCATCATCATCATCATCATGTGTTTGTCCCCAATGGGGGTGAAGTTAAAAGATCTACTTCAGCAGTAACATCATGAATAGAATATACATATGATATATATGATGAATAACAGAAAACTTGTTAGACTTTTACTAAACATGGTATGAACTCTCTAGTGGGTATTACAACATCTCAAAGTAAAAACACAAGAGCAGGTGTCATTTCCCACTCCCTTGAGATGATATATAGATATATCATACCAAATGACAATCTTATAACATCATTTATTACAGCATCAAGCAGTAACAATCATGAGCATAAAAGGTAAAATACTCATAAAAGAGAAATCATGGGAATCTTTTCCCATACACTTGAGATTATGTATATCATACCACATGAAAATCCCATAACATCATTTATGAAAATAAAAGACTACAAGACAATCTCTGTGTATTTACAACCAGGTAAACAAAAGATTAACTCCTAAGTGCATGAAAAAGTCAAGCAAGAATATCTCTCTCTATCTAACAAACTATTAAAGTTGTACACAGATGTGAAATAGTAATATTTCTCCCTCATAAGGGCAGAAATACAAAATATGCACTCAGGAAAAAAACACTTTAAAACACAGAGACCAGTTGTGAAAAATAAGCATTTAGGAATAAAGTAAGTTCACAAAATCATCTCAGAAGAATGACTCATAGCAAGATTATCTTGTAAGCTTTATGAAGGCTGACTGGACAACATGGCGGTGTCTAGGCTGCGTGACGTAAACCAACCTTTCAATGAAAGCAATTCTCATAATTTTCACACACACAACTTCCATCATGATATTAGTTGCCTCAAAGCATTTATCCTAGTACCTAACATATGTTGTATATAATATAATGCTCACCTAAAACGCAGAGAATAAGTAGCTAATAATTAACCCATTAACAATGGGTCACCCGCTACCATTGGAGAAACATGGCGATTGACCAGACCCTTTGTCTACCAAGCCTTTGTCTAGATTAAGCCTGTGTTTCCGGGGCGCGGCCAATCATTTAACTTAAAACGAAACGAAATTTCGTTTTGTTAATTTTCCCGTCGAGCTTTTTAATAGCCTCTACTCTTCAGATAGCGTGTCCTAGCAACGTCTGCTGGAAAAGACTGAGGGATGATGACATATATGTCACAAGTCTCCCACCTAGACAGGTCTATCTACCTAGGAAGAGCTGCTACATTCATCCACAGTCTTCCACCTTCTTAATCTGATGCATTTGGTCTTCCAGGTCCTCCAATTATGCTTTACATTTAATCACTATTGTAGAATAATCTCTCCGTGCCACATTCATGTTTCTACTTGCCAAGACAACTGGACATAACATTGAAGATTCATCTAGCTTCGCTTGAAGAAGTGTAACACTCTCCACTGTTGTCAGCATTCCATTGAAATATGAGTGGACGTTGAGATCTCTATATGAGGTATTGGTTCCACTGCAATCGAACCAATTTCTCGACGTTTGAACGAAGATATAAAGCTTCGACAACCGTTTCATTAGCAATAAGAATATCATCCTTAAAATATGCTAACAGCAGGATCTCCTCCTTCAAATCAGTCATAGTGGCATACTGAACTGGGTAAGTATAACTAGCACAGGTGTAGGTTCATTTGCTTTGAGGCCAAATCTACGAAAAGTCCTGGCTCGTTTATAAGTCCATCCGCTCTTTATACTGACTAGAATGAGTTACCGGCATTTATTCTCTCCCCTCCAACACGTATACGTTGCTTTCCTGGTGAAAATAGCGAGCAATTCTGCGTCGATTGTCGTAGATTTATCGTCATCTGCCTCCAAATATGTTGTAGACAATTTCCACCCAAGCACCGTTAAGTAGATGTAATAACATTGCCCATAGCTGTATCACCATCCACATTATATTCAGTTCATAGATAAATTTAAAGCCGTAGGTGGTCCCTGTAATAGTCATCCGAACAACCAAGTTGTCGGTACACTCCCAGTTTACTGATGGGTTACCTTACTTGTAAGCAATGAAAGCCACATGTATAAATATATCCCTCTATTCTGGTGTTTCCTGAGTTAACTTCCTCAAGATAAAAAAAATCAGGGCACCTTTAAGTTTCTCTCCAGGTCTGTTCGTAACCGATTAATACGGAGAACAATGAATCTGTTGAAACTGGAAGAGTTTGAAAGCTTTTCCTTCTGAACTGAAATATCTTACTAGTTAGACTCCCTAGAGGAAAAATTAAACTAGTAAAAAAGTCAAGCAACTCTCAGCCAATGGCTTCCAAGTGCTTGAAAAGTATAGTCCTTGCTATAGCCCAATCTAGCATGGTCTATGAATAAAAATAAGAATAAGGCGTCCTACTCTTCATCTGTCGAGAGGTACGTCAACAACAACCATAATTTAATAGTTGTATAAATAGGGCTATCTCCTAGACCACCAAAATAGTTTGATGTTTTGGAGAAAAATCCTGACTTTAAGAACATAATGTGACAACTAGCAAGCTGTCCCTAGTCTTTCAAGTCAGTACAAGCAACATGCAAAATGAGAGCTAACGCTGCCCGAGCCTGTTACTAATTCTCTGATGAGAATAAAATTGGGAATGTCGCAGATGAGGACCATATTTCCTGTTTTCTGACATCAAAAAATTTTTCGAGATACTGGCAGGTTTTTTTCGGTAGCTCTTAACTTCCTATGACATCCCAATAAAAAAACAGGGTAAATTTACGGTCGAAACCATATCCTTCGTTCGCCAGTCACACAACGACGTATGCTTCTCTGTCACTGGTAATGCCAGAGGGACTAGCTTGTAAAAGGGGCCCTGTAATTCAATTGCTTTCACTCACATAGTAAATGGATCTTTGTTCACTACAGAGTTACAACAACCGAATAATAAAATTGACCAGTGCCATTTCTGACACATGGACAATAAAAGATCTGTTATGAATACCAGACCCTTAAACTGAAAGCGTTGAATAGGCGTCTTTATGTCCTTATAGGAATCATCAGTGTCAATCTATCTACTCTCAGTATTTCCGAACATGTTATGCATATGGGGTGGAATATAAAAATCCACTGTTTCCCGCTTGGCGGCTACGAATACTGCAATTTAAACAATATTCATACTCCTTCCATTATACATGTCGGATAAAATTGCAGGTGGAGTATTGGCCCTAACATTAAGTCACTTAATTGGTTATTGTTATTTTCCCCTGATGTTCTAAAATCTCATTTATGCATGTAGTGTCCCACTTAAATAAAGATATCTTTACTGAATTCTTTAAAAAAAAATTTTGGGGTGCTATATCCTATCTGTCTCAGCCATTAAAAATTTTTTTGGATTTCTCTGTTGCTTTGGGTAAATTTCAATAGTACATGACCCCAACAAACAGAGCATGCACAAAATAAAATGGCAATATATGACAACATAGTTAAACAGCCCAGGATTCATATGTGGGTCTATGCAAAAATAAGGACATATAGTACAGTAATATATTTATCATACTACCAAAATATACTAATCAAGAACATCCCAGAGTAACAATAACATCTAACATCAACATCACACAAAATCAATCAAGAATTCCTGACATCCTACCAGAAATAATCCTATATGGGTTAACCATCCCAGAGACCTTATTTTATGAGGTCCTATACAAGGAAAAGGTCTCCCACCAAAAGGATACAAAATACATGAGTTAACCATTCTCATATACAAACATTAACACAGGTTTCTATTTCTAGAATAAAGACATCACCTGTGAACATTAGTTGAAACACAACAAACAATACTTGTGATTAAGACACCATAGGTTCATAAAACTTGTGTCTACGCCCATACTTGTGAACACCAGCCACCAATTAGTTGTAAAGTCTCAACTTGAGAGGTAGACATGGGTACAAATTTTCTGGGCAACGCCCACACTCATGGCATGGGGTAAGGGTTCAAAATTCCGCGACGAGCGCCCACTTGTGAGGTGGTAAATATAATAAATTAGAATAAGGACAAGTTTCGCTAGGGGTATTCAGTATGAATGGGGTTTCAATCCCAAACATGCCCTCTATAGAAATTAATATATTGGCTCGTAACCCCCAAGTATTGAACAAGGCAGAAAAGGGTGCAAGTTCAACACTAACATAAAAGAAATGTTTCCCATAGAAGGCTGGGAGATCCGGGAAGTTCTACCACAGACACCCGAGTACTAATAACTCTACCCAGAGGGTGTGTCTATGTGTAAGTGCCCCGCCCCACATTTAATCTACCACATATATATAAACAATGACAAGTATCCACTGTCATGCACATCCACAGTATTATACAACAGAGGGACAACAACCAATGTTAGACGCAACAACTGGATTACATTGACAGAGGAAAAACAGCCACTGTTAGACAAAAACAGTACAATGACTCATTGTATCACATAACAGTAACAATAACTCACTGTATCACATAACAGTAACAATAACTGGACTATAAACATAAATTTTGGAACAACAGGTTAACAATGAAGTAACTGCAAGGCTTGGTTAAACCAAACAAACAAACAATTGTATTGTGGAAAACATTTGGGTTCTGGAAAACCCTGTTGGCTACAATATGACATATACATGAAAGAAATTATTCATATTCAGGCAATGCACACAAAGTATACACCCAAACCAGAAGTCCCAAACAATATTTCCCCAAAAAAGGTTCACATCAAATACATGTGTCAAACACAAAACAAAGTAAATAATCCATACAAAGAAATAGATAAAGAAAATCTATCTAATCTGTCTCTAGAACTATCCTATGGGTCTGATGATGACTTCCTCTCCTTCATTATCCACTAGAAAAAGTCTGGCCATAATCACACTCTCTATAATCCAGGAAAACAGCTGCTTTGCATATATCCACCTATTTAGAAAATTGGGGATTGCACACACACACACACACACAGAACTTTCACTTCTGGATCATATATCCATCGCGAAAAACATGTAGGAGTAATCCATATGAATCCAATGTGGATATACTGTAATCTCTCAAGTCACAGTTGCTAAGTCACTGGGCTAGGAGCGTTCCAGGGTGATATAACAGACAGGTATAAATAAGTCTGAAGCATTCTGGCGTGGCGTGACACACAGGAGTCCATGTGATTGATTCGATCAGGATCAGGCACAAACACTTTCAGTATCTCTTTGGATGAGGAGTGACATCACATAATCCATTAGAATTTCCTGACAGAACTTGAATTGGGCATGAATATTCCAGCCCCTTTCTCTGGGTTAAGATGTAGGTTATTCTTTCTTCAGTTGAATATACGACTTGATTGACGGGAGTTGGTAATGCTTGATTGTCCCTGTCTTGGATATGGTGGATGAGAAGATTCAAAGGAAGCTGGGAGTTCACACAATCAGTTGGTAAATCCATACTGGTAAATGATGGTGAATTCCAGACTCTCCATGAGCCTCTGGAATATGACAGTTGAATGTGGAATTAGGCGGTGACTTTTAGAAGAGGTTATACTCTGTATCCATCTAGGCCAGGCATGCCTCATGTCTTTGCAGACATTGAAAAGCTTAACACCGTCTTTAAGTTCCCAGAGGTAGGGAATCCACTTCAGCATATTTAAAATCCGTTAAGTATCCAGGCATTGACATTCAGGTTCAGGGTGAGTAGCAGTAACCAGCACTCTTTGTAGAATATTAGAGGAGGCTGATATCCCAGTTTCCTGCCTCTAAATCCAAACAAGTTGACTATAAATCCAGTGCGAAGCATGGTGACTAGTGCCAATACTCCAGCCGGCATCTCTAGCGCCTATGTTGTGAAGAAAAAAACAGGGTCGATATACATTAGTAATACAACCCAAACTTCTGATAACAATGTATCATAATAAAACATACATTTATATGATGAATAACAGTGTATCATAATTAAAAATAGAGGGAACAAGAGGGAAGAAGAAAAAAAAAGGTGTAGCTAGTTCCCTAGCACTTGTCGCCTACTGTAGAGTTTTGACCCACTCCAAAAGTGAGTAAGGTATCTACTCAATAGGTACATCTCTTCTTGACTGATACTGGAGCTTCCTGGGAGGTTTTCTTCACCTCCTAAATATGCAAACATCTTTTGATAGTACCGCTGTCACATCATGGAAAAAGTTCCTGAGACAATGTCCTCATGTACACAATTCATAAATCTCCTTTCCATAGTTACAAACATCATTATGTGACTACCACTGACAAATGGCAAAAAGGCTAGCTACCCATCAGTCATCTCTTCTTGCATCATCCTCACCATCATCATCATCATCATCATCATCATCATCATCATCATCATGTGTTTGTCCCCAATGGGGGTGAAGTTAAAAGATCTACTTCAGCAGTAACATCATGAATAGAATATACATATGATATATATGATGAATAACAGAAAACTTGTTAGACTTTTACTAAACATGGTATGAACTCTCTAGTGGGTATTACAACATCTCAAAGTAAAAACACAAGAGCAGGTGTCATTTCCCACTCCCTTGAGATGATATATAGATATATCATACCAAATGACAATCTTATAACATCATTTATTACAGCATCAAGCAGTAACAATCATGAGCATAAAAGGTAAAATACTCATAAAAGAGAAATCATGGGAATCTTTTCCCATACACTTGAGATTATGTATATCATACCACATGAAAATCCCATAACATCATTTATGAAAATAAAAGACTACAAGACAATCTCTGTGTATTTACAACCAGGTAAACAAAAGATTAACTCCTAAGTGCATGAAAAAGTCAAGCAAGAATATCTCTCTCTATCTAACAAACTATTAAAGTTGTACACAGATGTGAAATAGTAATATTTCTCCCTCATAAGGGCAGAAATACAAAATATGCACTCAGGAAAAAAACACTTTAAAACACAGAGACCAGTTGTGAAAAATAAGCATTTAGGAATAAAGTAAGTTCACAAAATCATCTCAGAAGAATGACTCATAGCAAGATTATCTTGTAAGCTTTATGAAGGCTGACTGGACAACATGGCGGTGTCTAGGCTGCGTGACGTAAACCAACCTTTCAATGAAAGCGATTCTCATAATTTTCACACACACAACTTCCATCATGATATTAGTTGCCTCAAAGCATTTATCCTAGTACCTAGCATATGTTGTATATAATATAATGCTCACCTAAAACGCAGAGAATAAGTAGCTAATAATTAACCCATTAACAATGGGTCACCCGCTACCATTGGAGAAACATGGCGATTGACCAGACCCTTTGTCTACCAAGCCTTTGTCTAGATTAAGCCTGTGTTTCCGGGGCGCGGCCAATCATTTAACTTAAAACGAAACGAAATTTCGTTTTGTTAATTTTCCCGTCGAGCTTTTTAATAGCCTCTACTCTTCAGATAGCGTGTCCTAGCAACGTCTGCTGGAAAAGACTGAGGGATGATGACATATATGTCACAAGTCTCCCACCTAGACAGGTCTATCCACCTAGGAAGAGCTGCTACATTCATCCACAGTCTTCCACCTTCTTAATCTGATGCATTTGGTCTTCCAGGTCCTCCAATTATGCTTTACATTTAATCACTATTGTAGAATATTCTCTCCGTGCCACATTCATGTTTCTACTTGCCAAGACAACTGGACATAACATTGAAGATTCATCTAGCTTCGCTTGAAGAAGTGTAACTCTCTCCACTGTTGTCAGCATTCCATTGAAATATGAGTGGACGTTGAGATCTCTATATGAGGTATTGGTTCCACTGCAATCGAACCAATTTCTCGACGTTTGAACGAAGATATAAAGCTTCGACAACCGTTTCATTAGCAATAAGAATATCATCCTTAAAATATGCTAACAGCAGGATCTCCTCCTTCAAATCAGTCATAGTGGCATACTGAACTGGGTAAGTATAACTAGCACAGGTGTAGGTTCATTTGCTTTGAGGCCAAATCTACGAAAAGTCCTGGCTCGTTTATAAGTCCATCCGCTCTTTATACTGACTAGAATGAGTTACCGGCATTTATTCTCTCCCCTCCAACACGTATACGTTGCTTTCCTGGTGAAAATAGCGAGCAATTCTGCGTCGATTGTCGTAGATTTATCGTCATCTGCCTCCAAATATGTTGTAGACAATTTCCACCCAAGCACCGTTAAGTAGATGTAATAACATTGCCCATAGCTGTATCACCATCCACATTATATTCAGTTCATAGATAAATTTAAAGCCGTAGGTGGTCCCTGTAATAGTCATCCGAACAACCAAGTTGTCGGTACACTCCCAGTTTACTGATGGGTTACCTTACTTGTAAGCAATGAAAGCCACATGTATAAATATATCCCTCTATTCTGGTGTTTCCTGAGTTAACTTCCTCAAGATAAAAAAAATCAGGGCACCTTTAAGTTTCTCTCCAGGTCTGTTCGTAACCGATTAATACGGAGAACAATGAATCTGTTGAAACTGGAAGAGTTTGAAAGCTTTTCCTTCTGAACTGAAATATCTTACTAGTTAGACTCCCTAGAGGAAAAATTAAACTAGTAAAAAAGTCAAGCAACTCTCAGCCAATGGCTTCCAAGTGCTTGAAAAGTATAGTCCTTGCTATAGCCCAATCTAGCATGGTCTATGAATAAAAATAAGAATAAGGCGTCCTACTCTTCATCTGTCGAGAGGTACGTCAACAACAACCATAATTTAATAGTTGTATAAATAGGGCTATCTCCTAGACCACCAAAATAGTTTGATGTTTTGGAGAAAAATCCTGACTTTAAGAACATAATGTGACAACTAGCAAGCTGTCCCTAGTCTTTCAAGTCAGTACAAGCAACATGCAAAATGAGAGCTAACGCTGCCCGAGCCTGTTACTAATTCTCTGATGAGAATAAAATTGGGAATGTCGCAGATGAGGACCATATTTCCTGTTTTCTGACATCAAAAAATTTTTCGAGATACTGGCAGGTTTTTTTTCGGTAGCTCTTAACTTCCTATGACATCCCAATAAAAAACAGGGTAAATTTACGGTCGAAACCATATCCTTCGTTCGCCAGTCACACAACGACGTATGCTTCTCTGTCACTGGTAATGCCAGAGGGACTAGCTTGTAAAAGGGGCCCTGTAATTCAATTGCTTTCACTCACATAGTAAATGGATCTTTGTTCACTACAGAGTTACAACAACCGAATAATAAAATTGACCAGTGCCATTTCTGACACATGGACAATAAAAGATCTGTTATGAATACCAGACCCTTAAACTGAAAGCGTTGAATAGGCGTCTTTATGTCCTTATAGGAATCATCAGTGTCAATCTATCTACTCTCAGTATTTCCGAACATGTTATGCATATGGGGTGGAATATAAAAATCCACTGTTTCCCGCTTGGCGGCTACGAATACTGCAATTTAAACAATATTCATACTCCTTCCATTATACATGTCGGATAAAATTGCAGGTGGAGTATTGGCCCTAACATTAAGTCACTTAATTGGTTATTGTTATTTTCCCCTGATGTTCTAAAATCTCATTTATGCATGTAGTGTCCCACTTAAATAAAGATATCTTTACTGAATTCTTTAAAAAAAAATTTTGGGGTGCTATATCCTATCTGTCTCAGCCATTAAAAATTTTTTTGGATTTCTCTGTTGCTTTGGGTAAATTTCAATAGCACATGACCCCAACAAACAGAGCATGCACAAAATAAAATGGCAATATATGACAACATAGTTAAACAGCCCAGGATTCATATGTGGGTCTATGCAAAAATGAGGACATATAGTACAGTAATATATTTATCATACTACCAAAATATACTAATCAAGAACATCCCAGAGTAACAATAACATCTAACATCAACATCACACAAAATCAATCAAGAATTCCTGACATCCTACCAGAAATAATCCTATATGGGTTAACCATCCCAGAGACCTTATTTTATGAGGTCCTATACAAGGAAAAGGTCTCCCACCAAAAGGATACAAAATACATGAGTTAACCATTCTCATATACAAACATTAACACAGGTTTCTATTTCTAGAATAAAGACATCACCTGTGAACATTAGTTGAAACACAACAAACAATACTTGTGATTAAGAAAACCATAGGTTCATAAAACTTGTGTCTACGCCCATACTTGTGAACACCAGCCACCAATTAGTTGTAAAGTCTCAACTTGAGAGGTAGACATGGGTACAAATTTTCTGGGCAACGCCCACACTCATGGCATGGGGTAAGGGTTCAAAATTCCGCGACGAGCGCCCACTTGTGAGGTGGTAAATATAATAAATTAGAATAAGGACAAGTTTCGCTAGGGGTATTCAGTATGAATGGGGTTTCAATCCCAAACATGCCCTGTATAGAAATTAATATATTGGCTCGTAACCCCCAAGTATTGAACAAGGCAGAAAAGGGTGCAAGTTCAACACTAACATAAAAGAAATGTTTCCCATAGAAGGCTGGGAGATCCGGGAAGTTCTACCACAGACACCCGAGTACTAATAACTCTACCCAGAGGGTGTGTCTATGTGTAAGTGCCCCGCCCCACATTTAATCTCCCACATATATATAAACAATGACAAGTATCCACTGTAATGCACATCCACAGTATTATACAACAGAGGGACAACAACCAATGTTAGACGCAACAACTGGATTACATTGACAGAGGAAAAACAGCCACTGTTAGACAAAAACAGTACAATGACTCATTGTATCACATAACAGTAACAATAACTCACTGTATCACATAACAGTAACAATAACTGGACTATAAACATAAATTTTGGAACAACAGGTTAACAATGAAGTAACTGCAAGGCTTGGTTAAACCAAACAAACAAACAATTGTATTGTGGAAAACATTTGGGTTCTGGAAAACCCTGTTGGCTACAATATGACATATACATGAAAGAAATTATTCATATTCAGGCAATGCACACAAAGTATACACCCAAACCAGAAGTCCCAAACAATATTTCCCCAAAAAAGGTTCACATCAAATACATGTGTCAAACACAAAACAAAGTAAATAATCCATACAAAGAAATAGATAAAGAAAATCTATCTAATCTGTCTCTAGAACTATCCTATGGGTCTGATGATGACTTCCTCTCCTTCATTATCCACTAGAAAAAGTCTGGCCATAATCACACTCTCTATAATCCAGGAAAACAGCTGCTTTGCATATATCCACCTATTTAGAAAATTGGGGATTGCACACACACACACACACAGAACTTTCACTTCTGGATCATATATCCATCGCGAAAAACATGTAGGAGTAATCCATATGAATCCAATGTGGATATACTGTAATCTCTCAAGTCACAGTTGCTAAGTCACTGGGCTAGGAGCGTTCCAGGGTGATATAACAGACAGGTATAAATAAGTCTGAAGCATTCTGGCGTGGCGTGACACACAGGAGTCCATGTGATTGATTCGATCAGGATCAGGCACAAACACTTTCAGTATCTCTTTGGATGAGGAGTGACATCACATAATCCATTAGAATTTCCTGACAGAACTTGAATTGGGCATGAATATTCCAGCCCCTTTCTCTGGGTTAAGATGTAGGTTATTCTTTCTTCAGTTGAATATACGACTTGATTGACGGGAGTTGGTAATGCTTGATTGTCCCTGTCTTGGATATGGTGGATGAGAAGATTCAAAGGAAGCTGGGAGTTCACACAATCAGTTGGTAAATCCATACTGGTAAATGATGGTGAATTCCAGACTCTCCATGAGCCTCTGGAATATGACAGTTGAATGTGGAATTAGGCGGTGACTTTTAGAAGAGGTTATACTCTGTATCCATCTAGGCCAGGCATGCCTCATGTCTTTGCAGACATTGAAAAGCTTAACACCGTCTTTAAGTTCCCAGAGGTAGGGAATCCACTTCAGCATATTTAAAATCCGTTAAGTATCCAGGCATTGACATTCAGGTTCAGGGTGAGTAGCAGTAACCAGCACTCTTTGTAGAATATTAGAGGAGGCTGATATCCCAGTTTCCTGCCTCTAAATCCAAACAAGTTGACTATAAATCCAGTGCGAAGCATGGTGACTAGTGCCAATACTCCAGCCGGCATCTCTAGCGCCTATGTTGTGAAGAAAAAAACAGGGTCGATATACATTAGTAATACAACCCAAACTTCTGATAACAATGTATCATAATAAAACATACATTTATATGATGAATAACAGTGTATCATAATTAAAAATAGAGGGAACAAGAGGGAAGAAGAAAAAAAAAGGTGTAGCTAGTTCCCTAGCACTTGTCGCCTACTGTAGAGTTTTGACCCACTCCAAAAGTGAGTAAGGTATCTACTCAATAGGTACATCTCTTCTTGACTGATACTGGAGCTTCCTGGGAGGTTTTCTTCACCTCCTATATATGCAAACATCTTTTGATAGTACCGCTGTCACATCATGGAAAAAGTTCCTGAGACAATGTCCTCATGTACACAATTCATAAATCTCCTTTCCATAGTTACAAACATCATTATGTGACTACCACTGACAAATGGCAAAAAGGCTAGCTACCCATCAGTCATCTCTTCTTGCATCATCCTCACCATCATCATCATCATCATCATCATCATCATCATCATCATCATCATCATCATCATCATCATCATCATCATGTGTTTGTCCCAAATGGGGGTGAAGTTAAAAGATCTACTTCAGCAGTAACATCATGAATAGAATATACATATGATATATATGATGAATAACAGAAAACTTGTTAGACTTTTACTAAACATGGTATGAACTCTCTAGTGGGTATTACAACATCTCAAAGTAAAAACACAAGAGCAGGTGTCATTTCCCACTCCCTTGAGATGATATATAGATATATCATACCAAATGACAATCTTATAACATCATTTATTACAGCATCAAGCAGTAACAATCATGAGCATAAAAGGTAAAATACTCATAAAAGAGAAATCATGGGAATCTTTTCCCATACACTTGAGATTATGTATATCATACCACATGAAAATCCCATAACATCATTTATGAAAATAAAAGACTACAAGACAATCTCTGTGTATTTACAACCAGGTAAACAAAAGATTAACTCCTAAGTGCATGAAAAAGTCAAGCAAGAATATCTCTCTCTATCTAACAAACTATTAAAGTTGTACACAGATGTGAAATAGTAATATTTCTCCCTCATAAGGGCAGAAATACAAAATATGCACTCAGGAAAAAACACTTTAAAACACAGAGACCAGTTGTGAAAAATAAGCATTTAGGAATAAAGTAAGTTCACAAAATCATCTCAGAAGAATGACTCATAGCAAGATTATCTTGTAAGCTTTATGAAGGCTGACTGGACAACATGGCGGTGTCTAGGCTGCGTGACGTAAACCAACCTTTCAATGAAAGCGATTCTCATAATTTTCACACACACAACTTCCATCATGATATTAGTTGCCTCAAAGCATTTATCCTAGTACCTAACATATGTTGTATATAATATAATGCTCACCTAAAACGCAGAGAATAAGTAGCTAATAATTAACCCATTAACAATGGGTCACCCGCTACCATTGGAGAAACATGGCGATTGACCAGACCCTTTGTCTACCAAGCCTTTGTCTAGATTAAGCCTGTGTTTCCGGGGCGCGGCCAATCATTTAACTTAAAACGAAACGAAATTTCGTTTTGTTAATTTTCCCGTCGAGCTTTTTAATAGCCTCTACTCTTCAGATAGCGTGTCCTAGCAACGTCTGCTGGAAAAGACTGAGGGATGATGACATATATGTCACAAGTCTCCCACCTAGACAGGTCTATCCACCTAGGAAGAGCTGCTACATTCATCCACAGTCTTCCACCTTCTTAATCTGATGCATTTGGTCTTCCAGGTCCTCCAATTATGCTTTACATTTAATCACTATTGTAGAATAATCTCTCCGTGCCACATTCATGTTTCTACTTGCCAAGACAACTGGACATAACATTGAAGATTCATCTAGCTTCGCTTGAAGAAGTGTAACTCTCTCCACTGTTGTCAGCATTCCATTGAAATATGAGTGGACGTTGAGATCTCTATATGAGGTATTGGTTCCACTGCAATCGAACCAATTTCTCGACGTTTGAACGAAGATATAAAGCTTCGACAACCGTTTCATTAGCAATAAGAATATCATCCTTAAAATATGCTAACAGCAGGATCTCCTCCTTCAAATCAGTCATAGTGGCATACTGAACTGGGTAAGTATAACTAGCACAGGTGTAGGTTCATTTGCTTTGAGGCCAAATCTACGAAACGTCCTGGCTCGTTTATAAGTCCATCCGCTCTTTATACTGACTAGAATGAGTTACCGGCATTTATTCTCTCCCCTCCAACACGTATACGTTGCTTTCCTGGTGAAAATAGCGAGCAATTCTGCGTCGATTGTCGTAGATTTATCGTCATCTGCCTCCAAATATGTTGTAGACAATTTCCACCCAAGCACCGTTAAGTAGATGTAATAACATTGCACATAGCTGTATCACCATCCACATTATATTCAGTTCATAGATAAATTTAAAGCCGTAGGTGGTCCCTGTAATAGTCATCCGAACAACCAAGTTGTCGGTACACTCCCAGTTTACTGATGGGTTACCTTACTTGTAAGCAATGAAAGCCACATGTATAAATATATCCCTCTATTCTGGTGTTTCCTGAGTTAACTTCCTCAAGATAAAAAAAATCAGGGCACCTTTAAGTTTCTCTCCAGGTCTGTTCGTAACCGATTAATACGGAGAACAATGAATCTGTTGAAACTGGAAGAGTTTGAAAGCTTTTCCTTCTGAACTAAAATATCTTACTAGTTAGACTCCCTAGAGGAAAAATTAAACTAGTAAAAAAGTCAAGCAACTCTCAGCCAATGGCTTCCAAGTGCTTGAAAAGTATAGTCCTTGCTATAGCCCAATCTAGCATGGTCTATGAATAAAAATAAGAATAAGGCGTCCTACTCTTCATCTGTCGAGAGGTACGTCAACAACAACCATAATTTAATAGTTGTATAAATAGGGCTATCTCCTAGACCACCAAAATAGTTTGATGTTTTGGAGAAAAATCCTGACTTTAAGAACATAATGTGACAACTAGCAAGCTGTCCCTAGTCTTTCAAGTCAGTACAAGCAACATGCAAAATGAGAGCTAACGCTGCCCGAGCCTGTTACTAATTCTCTGATGAGAATAAAATTGGGAATGTCGCAGATGAGGACCATATTTCCTGTTTTCTGACATCAAAAAATTTTTCGAGATACTGGCAGGTTTTTTTCGGTAGCTCTTAACTTCCTATGACATCCCAATAAAAAACAGGGTAAATTTACGGTCGAAACCATATCCTTCGTTCGCCAGTCACACAACGACGTATGCTTCTCTGTCACTGGTAATGCCAGAGGGACTAGCTTGTAAAAGGGGCCCTGTAATTCAATTGCTTTCACTCACATAGTAAATGGATCTTTGTTCACTACAGAGTTACAACAACCGAATAATAAAATTGACCAGTGCCATTTCTGACACATGGACAATAAAAGATCTGTTATGAATACCAGACCCTTAAACTGAAAGCGTTGAATAGGCGTCTTTATGTCCTTATAGGAATCATCAGTGTCAATCTATCTACTCTCAGTATTTCCGAACATGTTATGCATATGGGGTGGAATATAAAAATCCACTGTTTCCCGCTTGGCGGCTACGAATACTGCAATTTAAACAATATTCATACTCCTTCCATTATACATGTCGGATAAAATTGCAGGTGGAGTATTGGCCCTAACATTAAGTCACTTAATTGGTTATTGTTATTTTCCCCTGATGTTCTAAAATCTCATTTATGCATGTAGTGTCCCACTTAAATAAAGATATCTTTACTGAATTCTTTAAAAAAAAATTTTGGGGTGCTATATCCTATCTGTCTCAGCCATTAAAATTTTTTTTGGATTTCTCTGTTGCTTTGGGTAAATTTCAATAGCACATGACCCCAACAAACAGAGCATGCACAAAATAAAATGGCAATATATGACAACATAGTTAAACAGCCCAGGATTCATATGTGGGTCTATGCAAAAATGAGGACATATAGTACAGTAATATATTTATCATACTACCAAAATATACTAATCAAGAACATCCCAGAGTAACAATAACATCTAACATCAACATCACACAAAATCAATCAAGAATTCCTGACATCCTACCAGAAATAATCCTATATGGGTTAACCATCCCAGAGACCTTATTTTATGAGGTCCTATACAAGGAAAAGGTCTCCCACCAAAAGGATACAAAATACATGAGTTAACCATTCTCATATACAAACATTAACACAGGTTTCTATTTCTAGAATAAAGACATCACCTGTGAACATTAGTTGAAACACAACAAACAATACTTGTGATTAAGAAAACCATAGGTTCATAAAACTTGTGTCTACGCCCATACTTGTGAACACCAGCCACCAATTAGTTGTAAAGTCTCAACTTGAGAGGTAGACATGGGTACAAATTTTCTGGGCAACGCCCACACTCATGGCATGGGGTAAGGGTTCAAAATTCCGCGACGAGCGCCCACTTGTGAGGTGGTAAATATAATAAATTAGAATAAGGACAAGTTTCGCTAGGGGTATTCAGTATGAATGGGGTTTCAATCCCAAACATGCCCTGTATAGAAATTAATATATTGGCTCGTAACCCCCAAGTATTGAACAAGGCAGAAAAGGGTGCAAGTTCAACACTAACATAAAAGAAATGTTTCCCATAGAAGGCTGGGAGATCCGGGAAGTTCTACCACAGACACCCGAGTACTAATAACTCTACCCAGAGGGTGTGTCTATGTGTAAGTGCCCCGCCCCACATTTAATCTCCCACATATATATAAACAATGACAAGTATCCACTGTAATGCACATCCACAGTATTATACAACAGAGGGACAACAACCAATGTTAGACGCAACAACTGGATTACATTGACAGAGGAAAAACAGCCACTGTTAGACAAAAACAGTACAATGACTCATTGTATCACATAACAGTAACAATAACTCACTGTATCACATAACAGTAACAATAACTGGACTATAAACATAAATTTTGGAACAACAGGTTAACAATGAAGTAACTGCAAGGCTTGGTTAAACCAAACAAACAAACAATTGTATTGTGGAAAACATTTGGGTTCTGGAAAACCCTGTTGGCTACAATATGACATATACATGAAAGAAATTATTCATATTCAGGCAATGCACACAAAGTATACACCCAAACCAGAAGTCCCAAACAATATTTCCCCAAAAAAGGTTCACATCAAATACATGTGTCAAACACAAAACAAAGTAAATAATCCATACAAAGAAATAGATAAAGAAAATCTATCTAATCTGTCTCTAGAACTATCCTATGGGTCTGATGATGACTTCCTCTCCTTCATTATCCACTAGAAAAAGTCTGGCCATAATCACACTCTCTATAATCCAGGAAAACAGCTGCTTTGCATATATCCACCTATTTAGAAAATTGGGGATTGCACACACACACACACACAGAACTTTCACTTCTGGATCATATATCCATCGCGAAAAACATGTAGGAGTAATCCATATGAATCCAATGTGGATATACTGTAATCTCTCAAGTCACAGTTGCTAAGTCACTGGGCTAGGAGCGTTCCAGGGTGATATAACAGACAGGTATAAATAAGTCTGAAGCATTCTGGCGTGGCGTGACACACAGGAGTCCATGTGATTGATTCGATCAGGATCAGGCACAAACACTTTCAGTATCTCTTTGGATGAGGAGTGACATCACATAATCCATTAGAATTTCCTGACAGAACTTGAATTGGGCATGAATATTCCAGCCCCTTTCTCTGGGTTAAGATGTAGGTTATTCTTTCTTCAGTTGAATATACGACTTGATTGACGGGAGTTGGTAATGCTTGATTGTCCCTGTCTTGGATATGGTGGATGAGAAGATTCAAAGGAAGCTGGGAGTTCACACAATCAGTTGGTAAATCCATACTGGTAAATGATGGTGAATTCCAGACTCTCCATGAGCCTCTGGAATATGACAGTTGAATGTGGAATTAGGCGGTGACTTTTAGAAGAGGTTATACTCTGTATCCATCTAGGCCAGGCATGCCTCATGTCTTTGCAGACATTGAAAAGCTTAACACCGTCTTTAAGTTCCCAGAGGTAGGGAATCCACTTCAGCATATTTAAAATCCGTTAAGTATCCAGGCATTGACATTCAGGTTCAGGGTGAGTAGCAGTAACCAGCACTCTTTGTAGAATATTAGAGGAGGCTGATATCCCAGTTTCCTGCCTCTAAATCCAAACAAGTTGACTATAAATCCAGTGCGAAGCATGGTGACTAGTGCCAATACTCCAGCCGGCATCTCTAGCGCCTATGTTGTGAAGAAAAAAACAGGGTCGATATACATTAGTAATACAACCCAAACTTCTGATAACAATGTATCATAATAAAACATACATTTATATGATGAATAACAGTGTATCATAATTAAAAATAGAGGGAACAAGAGGGAAGAAGAAAAAAAAAGGTGTAGCTAGTTCCCTAGCACTTGTCGCCTACTGTAGAGTTTTGACCCACTCCAAAAGTGAGTAAGGTATCTACTCAATAGGTACATCTCTTCTTGACTGATACTGGAGCTTCCTGGGAGGTTTTCTTCACCTCCTATATATGCAAACATCTTTTGATAGTACCGCTGTCACATCATGGAAAAAGTTCCTGAGACAATGTCCTCATGTACACAATTCATAAATCTCCTTTCCATAGTTACAAACATCATTATGTGACTACCACTGACAAATGGCAAAAAGGCTAGCTACCCATCAGTCATCTCTTCTTGCATCATCCTCACCATCATCATCATCATCATCATCATCATCATCATCATCATCATCATCATCATCATGTGTTTGTCCCAAATGGGGGTGAAGTTAAAAGATCTACTTCAGCAGTAACATCATGAATAGAATATACATATGATATATATGATGAATAACAGAAAACTTGTTAGACTTTTACTAAACATGGTATGAACTCTCTAGTGGGTATTACAACATCTCAAAGTAAAAACACAAGAGCAGGTGTCATTTCCCACTCCCTTGAGATGATATATAGATATATCATACCAAATGACAATCTTATAACATCATTTATTACAGCATCAAGCAGTAACAATCATGAGCATAAAAGGTAAAATACTCATAAAAGAGAAATCATGGGAATCTTTTCCCATACACTTGAGATTATGTATATCATACCACATGAAAATCCCATAACATCATTTATGAAAATAAAAGACTACAAGACAATCTCTGTGTATTTACAACCAGGTAAACAAAAGATTAACTCCTAAGTGCATGAAAAAGTCAAGCAAGAATATCTCTCTCTATCTAACAAACTATTAAAGTTGTACACAGATGTGAAATAGTAATATTTCTCCCTCATAAGGGCAGAAATACAAAATATGCACTCAGGAAAAAACACTTTAAAACACAGAGACCAGTTGTGAAAAATAAGCATTTAGGAATAAAGTAAGTTCACAAAATCATCTCAGAAGAATGACTCATAGCAAGATTATCTTGTAAGCTTTATGAAGGCTGACTGGACAACATGGCGGTGTCTAGGCTGCGTGACGTAAACCAACCTTTCAATGAAAGCGATTCTCATAATTTTCACACACACAACTTCCATCATGATATTAGTTGCCTCAAAGCATTTATCCTAGTACCTAACATATGTTGTATATAATATAATGCTCACCTAAAACGCAGAGAATAAGTAGCTAATAATTAACCCATTAACAATGGGTCACCCGCTACCATTGGAGAAACATGGCGATTGACCAGACCCTTTGTCTACCAAGCCTTTGTCTAGATTAAGCCTGTGTTTCCGGGGCGCGGCCAATCATTTAACTTAAAACGAAACGAAATTTCGTTTTGTTAATTTTCCCGTCGAGCTTTTTAATAGCCTCTACTCTTCAGATAGCGTGTCCTAGCAACGTCTGCTGGAAAAGACTGAGGGATGATGACATATATGTCACAAGTCTCCCACCTAGACAGGTCTATCCACCTAGGAAGAGCTGCTACATTCATCCACAGTCTTCCACCTTCTTAATCTGATGCATTTGGTCTTCCAGGTCCTCCAATTATGCTTTACATTTAATCACTATTGTAGAATAATCTCTCCGTGCCACATTCATGTTTCTACTTGCCAAGACAACTGGACATAACATTGAAGATTCATCTAGCTTCGCTTGAAGAAGTGTAACTCTCTCCACTGTTGTCAGCATTCCATTGAAATATGAGTGGACGTTGAGATCTCTATATGAGGTATTGGTTCCACTGCAATCGAACCAATTTCTCGACGTTTGAACGAAGATATAAAGCTTCGACAACCGTTTCATTAGCAATAAGAATATCATCCTTAAAATATGCTAACAGCAGGATCTCCTCCTTCAAATCAGTCATAGTGGCATACTGAACTGGGTAAGTATAACTAGCACAGGTGTAGGTTCATTTGCTTTGAGGCCAAATCTACGAAACGTCCTGGCTCGTTTATAAGTCCATCCGCTCTTTATACTGACTAGAATGAGTTACCGGCATTTATTCTCTCCCCTCCAACACGTATACGTTGCTTTCCTGGTGAAAATAGCGAGCAATTCTGCGTCGATTGTCGTAGATTTATCGTCATCTGCCTCCAAATATGTTGTAGACAATTTCCACCCAAGCACCGTTAAGTAGATGTAATAACATTGCCCATAGCTGTATCACCATCCACATTATATTCAGTTCATAGATAAATTTAAAGCCGTAGGTGGTCCCTGTAATAGTCATCCGAACAACCAAGTTGTCGGTACACTCCCAGTTTACTGATGGGTTACCTTACTTGTAAGCAATGAAAGCCACATGTATAAATATATCCCTCTATTCTGGTGTTTCCTGAGTTAACTTCCTCAAGATAAAAAAAATCAGGGCACCTTTAAGTTTCTCTCCAGGTCTGTTCGTAACCGATTAATACGGAGAACAATGAATCTGTTGAAACTGGAAGAGTTTGAAAGCTTTTCCTTCTGAACTAAAATATCTTACTAGTTAGACTCCCTAGAGGAAAAATTAAACTAGTAAAAAAGTCAAGCAACTCTCAGCCAATGGCTTCCAAGTGCTTGAAAAGTATAGTCCTTGCTATAGCCCAATCTAGCATGGTCTATGAATAAAAATAAGAATAAGGCGTCCTACTCTTCATCTGTCGAGAGGTACGTCAACAACAACCATAATTTAATAGTTGTATAAATAGGGCTATCTCCTAGACCACCAAAATAGTTTGATGTTTTGGAGAAAAATCCTGACTTTAAGAACATAATGTGACAACTAGCAAGCTGTCCCTAGTCTTTCAAGTCAGTACAAGCAACATGCAAAATGAGAGCTAACGCTGCCCGAGCCTGTTACTAATTCTCTGATGAGAATAAAATTGGGAATGTCGCAGATGAGGACCATATTTCCTGTTTTCTGACATCAAAAAATTTTTCGAGATACTGGCAGGTTTTTTTCGGTAGCTCTTAACTTCCTATGACATCCCAATAAAAAACAGGGTAAATTTACGGTCGAAACCATATCCTTCGTTCGCCAGTCACACAACGACGTATGCTTCTCTGTCACTGGTAATGCCAGAGGGACTAGCTTGTAAAAGGGGCCCTGTAATTCAATTGCTTTCACTCACATAGTAAATGGATCTTTGTTCACTACAGAGTTACAACAACCGAATAATAAAATTGACCAGTGCCATTTCTGACACATGGACAATAAAAGATCTGTTATGAATACCAGACTCTTAAACTGAAAGCGTTGAATAGGCGTCTTTATGTCCTTATAGGAATCATCAGTGTCAATCTATGTTCTCAGTATTTCCGAACATGTTATGCATATGGGGTGGAATATAAAAATCCACTGTTTCCCGCTTGGCGGCTACGAATACTGCAATTTAAACAATATTCATACTCCTTCCATTATACATGTCGGATAAAATTGCAGGTGGAGTATTGGCCCTAACATTAAGTCACTTAATTGGTTATTGTTATTTTCCCCTGATGTTCTAAAATCTCATTTATGCATGTAGTGTCCCACTTAAATAAAGATATCTTTACTGAATTCTTTAAAAAAAAATTTTGGGGTGCTATATCCTATCTGTCTCAGCCATTAAAAATTTTTTTGGATTTCTCTGTTGCTTTGGGTAAATTTCAATAGTACATGACCCCAACAAACAGAGCATGCACAAAATAAAATGGCAATATATGACAACATAGTTAAACAGCCCAGGATTCATATGTGGGTCTATGCAAAAATGAGGACATATAGTACAGTAATATATTTATCATACTACCAAAATATACTAATCAAGAACATCCCAGAGTAACAATAACATCTAACATCAACATCACACAAAATCAATCAAGAATTCCTGACATCCTACCAGAAATAATCCTATATGGGTTAACCATCCCAGAGACCTTATTTTATGAGGTCCTATACAAGGAAAAGGTCTCCCACCAAAAGGATACAAAATACATGAGTTAACCATTCTCATATACAAACATTAACACAGGTTTCTATTTCTAGAATAAAGACATCACCTGTGAACATTAGTTGAAACACAACAAACAATACTTGTGATTAAGACACCATAGGTTCATAAAACTTGTGTCTACGCCCATACTTGTGAACACCAGCCACCAATTAGTTGTAAAGTCTCAACTTGAGAGGTAGACATGGGTACAAATTTTCTGGGCAACGCCCACACTCATGGCATGGGGTAAGGGTTCAAAATTCTGCGACGAGCGCCCACTTGTGAGGTGGTAAATATAATAAATTAGAATAAGGACAAGTTTCGCTAGGGGTATTCAGTATGAATGGGGTTTCAATCCCAAACATGCCCTGTATAGAAATTAATATATTGGCTCGTAACCCCCAAGTATTGAACAAGGCAGAAAAGGGTGCAAGTTCAACACTAACATAAAAGAAATGTTTCCCATAGAAGGCTGGGAGATCCGGGAAGTTCTACCACAGACACCCGAGTACTAATAACTCTACCCAGAGGGTGTGTCTATGTGTAAGTGCCCCGCCCCACATTTAATCTCCCACATATATATAAACAATGACAAGTATCCACTGTAATGCACATCCACAGTATTATACAACAGAGGGACAACAACCAATGTTAGACGCAACAACTGGATTACATTGACAGAGGAAAAACAGCCACTGTTAGACAAAAACAGTACAATGACTCATTGTATCACATAACAGTAACAATAACTCACTGTATCACATAACAGTAACAATAACTGGACTATAAACATAAATTTTGGAACAACAGGTTAACAATGAAGTAACTGCAAGGCTTGGTTAAACCAAACAAACAAACAATTGTATTGTGGAAAACATTTGGGTTCTGGAAAACCCTGTTGGCTACAATATGATATATACATGAAAGAAATTATTCATATTCAGGCAATGCACACAAAGTATACACCCAAACCAGAAGTCCCAAACAATATTTCCCCAAAAAAGGATCACATCAAATACATGTGTCAAACACAAAACAAAGTAAATAATCCATACAAAGAAATAGATAAAGAAAATCTATCTAATCTGTCTCTAGAACTATCCTATGGGTCTGATGATGACTTCCTCTCCTTCATTATCCACTAGAAAAAGTCTGGCCATAATCACACTCTCTATAATCCAGGAAAACAGCTGCTTTGCATATATCCACCTATTTAGAAAATTGGGGATTGCACACACACACACACACAGAACTTTCACTTCTGGATCATATATCCATCGCGAAAAACATGTAGGAGTAATCCATATGAATCCAATGTGGATATACTGTAATCTCTCAAGTCACAGTTGCTAAGTCACTGGGCTAGGAGCGTTCCAGGGTGATATAACAGACAGGTATAAATAAGTCTGAAGCATTCTGGCGTGGCGTGACACACAGGAGTCCATGTGATTGATTCGATCAGGATCAGGCACAAACACTTTCAGTATCTCTTTGGATGAGGAGTGACATCACATAATCCATTAGAATTTCCTGACAGAACTTGAATTGGGCATGAATATTCCAGCCCCTTTCTCTGGGTTAAGATGTAGGTTATTCTTTCTTCAGTTGAATATACGACTTGATTGACGGGAGTTGGTAATGCTTGATTGTCCCTGTCTTGGATATGGTGGATGAGAAGATTCAAAGGAAGCTGGGAGTTCACACAATCAGTTGGTAAATCCATACTGGTAAATGATGGTGAATTCCAGACTCTCCATGAGCCTCTGGAATATGACAGTTGAATGTGGAATTAGGCGGTGACTTTTAGAAGAGGTTATACTCTGTATCCATCTAGGCCAGGCATGCCTCATGTCTTTGCAGACATTGAAAAGCTTAACACCGTCTTTAAGTTCCCAGAGGTAGGGAAACCACTTCAGCATATTTAAAATCCGTTAAGTATCCAGGCATTGACATTCAGGTTCAGGGTGAGTAGCAGTAACCAGCACTCTTTGTAGAATATTAGAGGAGGCTGATATCCCAGTTTCCTGCCTCTAAATCCAAACAAGTTGACTATAAATCCAGTGCGAAGCATGGTGACTAGTGCCAATACTCCAGCCGGCATCTCTAGCGCCTATGTTGTGAAGAAAAAAACAGGGTCGATATACATTAGTAATACAACCCAAACTTCTGATAACAATGTATCATAATAAAACATACATTTATATGATGAATAACAGTGTATCATAATTAAAAATAGAGGGAACAAGAGGGAAGAAGAAAAAAAAGGTGTAGCTAGTTCCCTAGCACTTGTCGCCTACTGTAGAGTTTTGACCCACTCCAAAAGTGAGTAAGGTATCTACTCAATAGGTACATCTCTTCTTGACTGATACTGGAGCTTCCTGGGAGGTTTTCTTCACCTCCTAAATATGCAAACATCTTTTGATAGTACCGCTGTCACATCATGGAAAAAGTTCCTGAGACAATGTCCTCATGTACACAATTCATAAATCTCCTTTCCATAGTTACAAACATCATTATGTGACTACCACTGACAAATGGCAAAAAGGCTAGCTACCCATCAGTCATCTCTTCTTGCATCATCCTCACCATCATCATCATCATCATCATCATCATCATCATAATCATCATCATCATCATCATCATCATCATGTGTTTGTCCCCAATGGGGGTGAAGTTAAAAGATCTACTTCAGCAGTAACATCATGAATAGAATATACATATGATATATATGATGAATAACAGAAAACTTGTTAGACTTTTACTAAACATGGTATGAACTCTCTAGTGGGTATTACAACATCTCAAAGTAAAAACACAAGAGCAGGTGTCATTTCCCACTCCCTTGAGATGATATATAGATATATCATACCAAATGACAATCTTATAACATCATTTATTACAGCATCAAGCAGTAACAATCATGAGCATAAAAGGTAAAATACTCATAAAAGAGAAATCATGGGAATCTTTTCCCATACACTTGAGATTATGTATATCATACCACATGAAAATCCCATAACATCATTTATGAAAATAAAAGACTACAAGACAATCTCTGTGTATTTACAACCAGGTAAACAAAAGATTAACTCCTAAGTGCATGAAAAAGTCAAGCAAGAATATCTCTCTCTATCTAACAAACTATTAAAGTTGTACACAGATGTGAAATAGTAATATTTCTCCCTCATAAGGGCAGAAATACAAAATATGCACTCAGGAAAAAAACACTTTAAAACACAGAGACCAGTTGTGAAAAATAAGCATTTAGGAATAAAGTAAGTTCACAAAATCATCTCAGAAGAATGACTCATAGCAAGATTATCTTGTAAGCTTTATGAAGGCTGACTGGACAACATGGCGGTGTCTAGGCTGCGTGACGTAAACCAACCTTTCAATGAAAGCGATTCTCATAATTTTCACACACACAACTTCCATCATGATATTAGTTGCCTCAAAGCATTTATCCTAGTACCTAACATATGTTGTATATAATATAATGCTCACCTAAAACGCAGAGAATAAGTAGCTAATAATTAACCCATTAACAATGGGTCACCCATTACCATTGGAGAAACATGGCGATTGACCAGACCCTTTGTCTACCAAGCCTTTGTCTAGATTAAGCCTGTGTTTCCGGGGCGCGGCCAATCATTTAACTTAAAACGAAACGAAATTTCGTTTTGTTAATTTTCCCGTCGAGCTTTTTAATAGCCTCTACTCTTCAGATAGCGTGTCCTAGCAACGTCTGCTGGAAAAGACTGAGGGATGATGACATATATGTCACAAGTCTCCCACCTAGACAGGTCTATCTACCTAGGAAGAGCTGCTACATTCATCCACAGTCTTCCACCTTCTTAATCTGATGCATTTGGTCTTCCAGGTCCTCCAATTATGCTTTACATTTAATCACTATTGTAGAATAATCTCTCCGTGCCACATTCATGTTTCTACTTGCCAAGACAACTGGACATAACATTGAAGATTCATCTAGCTTCGCTTGAAGAAGTGTAACTCTCTCCTCTGTTGTCAGCATTCCATTGAAATATGAGTGGACGTTGAGATCTCTATATGAGGTATTGGTTCCACTGCAATCGAACCAATTTCTCGACGTTTGAACGAAGATATAAAGCTTCGACAACCGTTTCATTAGCAATAAGAATATCATCCTTAAAATATGCTAACAGCAGGATCTCCTCCTTCAAATCAGTCATAGTGGCATACTGAACTGGGTAAGTATAACTAGCACAGGTGTAGGTTCATTTGCTTTGAGGCCAAATCTACGAAAAGTCCTGGCTCGTTTATAAGTCCATCCGCTCTTTATACTGACTAGAATGAGTTACCGGCATTTATTCTCTCCCCTCCAACACGTATACGTTGCTTTCCTGGTGAAAATAGCGAGCAATTCTGCGTCGATTGTCGTAGATTTATCGTCATCTGCCTCCAAATATGTTGTAGACAATTTCCACCCAAGCACCGTTAAGTAGATGTAATAACATTGCCCATAGCTGTATCACCATCCACATTATATTCAGTTCATAGATAAATTTAAAGCCGTAGGTGGTCCCTGTAATAGTCATCCGAACAACCAAGTTGTCGGTACACTCCCAGTTTACTGATGGGTTACCTTACTTGTAAGCAATGAAAGCCACATGTATAAATATATCCCTCTATTCTGGTGTTTCCTGAGTTAACTTCCTCAAGATAAAAAAAATCAGGGCACCTTTAAGTTTCTCTCCAGGTCTGTACGTAACCGATTAATACGGAGAACAATGAATCTGTTGAAACTGGAAGAGTTTGAAAGCTTTTCCTTCTGAACTGAAATATCTTACTAGTTAGACTCCCTAGAGGAAAAATTAAACTAGTAAAAAAGTCAAGCAACTCTCAGCCAATGGCTTCCAAGTGCTTGAAAAGTATAGTCCTTGCTATAGCCCAATCTAGCATGGTCTATGAATAAAAATAAGAATAAGGCGTCCTACTCTTCATCTGTCGAGAGGTACGTCAACAACAACCATAATTTAATAGTTGTATAAATAGGGCTATCTCCTAGACCACCAAAATAGTTTGATGTTTTGGAGAAAAATCCTGACTTTAAGAACATAATGTGACAACTAGCAAGCTGTCCCTAGTCTTTCAAGTCAGTACAAGCAACATGCAAAATGAGAGCTAACGCTGCCCGAGCCTGTTACTAATTCTCTGATGAGAATAAAATTGGGAATGTCGCAGATGAGGACCATATTTCCTGTTTTCTGACATCAAAAAATTTTTCGAGATACTGGCAGGTTTTTTTCGGTAGCTCTTAACTTCCTATGACATCCCAATAAAAAACAGGGTAAATTTACGGTCGAAACCATATCCTTCGTTCGCCAGTCACACAACGACGTATGCTTCTCTGTCACTGGTAATGCCAGAGGGACTAGCTTGTAAAAGGGGCCCTGTAATTCAATTGCTTTCACTCACATAGTAAATGGATCTTTGTTCACTACAGAGTTACAACAACCGAATAATAAAATTGACCAGTGCCATTTCTGACACATGGACAATAAAAGATCTGTTATGAATACCAGACCCTTAAACTGAAAGCGTTGAATAGGCGTCTTTATGTCCTTATAGGAATCATCAGTGTCAATCTATCTACTCTCAGTATTTCCGAACATGTTATGCATATGGGGTGGAATATAAAAATCCACTGTTTCCCGCTTGGCGGCTACGAATACTGCAATTTAAACAATATTCATACTCCTTCCATTATACATGTCGGATAAAATTGCAGGTGGAGTATTGGCCCTAACATTAAGTCACTTAATTGGTTATTGTTATTTTCCCCTGATGTTCTAAAATCTCATTTATGCATGTAGTGTCCCACTTAAATAAAGATATCTTTACTGAATTCTTTAAAAAAAAATTTTGGGGTGCTATATCCTATCTGTCTCAGCCATTAAAAATTTTTTTGGATTTCTCTGTTGCTTTGGGTAAATTTCAATAGTACATGACCCCAACAAACAGAGCATGCACAAAATAAAATGGCAATATATGACAACATAGTTAAACAGCCCAGGATTCATATGTGGGTCTATGCAAAAATGAGGACATATAGTACAGTAATATATTTATCATACTACCAAAATATACTAATCAAGAACATCCCAGAGTAACAATAACATCTAACATCAACATCACACAAAATCAATCAAGAATTCCTGACATCCTACCAGAAATAATCCTATATGGGTTAACCATCCCAGAGACCTTATTTTATGAGGTCCTATACAAGGAAAAGGTCTCCCACCAAAAGGATACAAAATACATGAGTTAACCATTCTCATATACAAACATTAACACAGGTTTCTATTTCTAGAATAAAGACATCACCTGTGAACATTAGTTGAAACACAACAAACAATACTTGTGATTAAGACACCATAGGTTCATAAAACTTGTGTCTACGCCCATACTTGTGAACACCAGCCACCAATTAGTTGTAAAGTCTCAACTTGAGAGGTAGACATGGGTACAAATTTTCTGGGCAACGCCCACACTCATGGCATGGGGTAAGGGTTCAAAATTCCGCGACGAGCGCCCACTTGTGAGGTGGTAAATATAATAAATTAGAATAAGGACAAGTTTCGCTAGGGGTATTCAGTATGAATGGGGTTTCAATCCCAAACATGCCCTGTATAGAAATTAATATATTGGCTCGTAACCCTCAAGTATTGAACAAGGCAGAAAAGGGTGCAAGTTCAACACTAACATAAAAGAAATGTTTCCCATAGAAGGCTGGGAGATCCGGGAAGTTCTACCACAGACACCCGAGTACTAATAACTCTACCCAGAGGGTGTGTCTATGTGTAAGTGCCCCGCCCCACATTTAATCTCCCACATATATATAAACAATGACAAGTATCCACTGTCATGCACATCCACAGTATTATACAACAGAGGGACAACAACCAATGTTAGACGCAACAACTGGATTACATTGACAGAGGAAAAACAGCCACTGTTAGACAAAAACAGTACAATGACTCATTGTATCACATAACAGTAACAATAACTCACTGTATCACATAACAGTAACAATAACTGGACTATAAACATAAATTTTGGAACAACAGGTTAACAATGAAGTAACTGCAAGGCTTGGTTAAACCAAACAAACAAACAATTGTATTGTGGAAAACATTTGGGTTCTGGAAAACCCTGTTGGCTACAATATGACATATACATGAAAGAAATTATTCATATTCAGGCAATGCACACAAAGTATACACCCAAACCAGAAGTCCCAAACAATATTTCCCCAAAAAAGGTTCACATCAAATACATGTGTCAAACACAAAACAAAGTAAATAATCCATACAAAGAAATAGATAAAGAAAATCTATCTAATCTGTCTCTAGAACTATCCTATGGGTCTGATGATGACTTCCTCTCCTTCATTATCCACTAGAAAAAGTCTGGCCATAATCACACTCTCTATAATCCAGGAAAACAGCTGCTTTGCATATATCCACCTATTTAGAAAATTGGGGATTGCACACACACACACACACACAGAACTTTCACTTCTGGATCATATATCCATCGCGAAAAACATGTAGGAGTAATCCATATGAATCCAATGTGGATATACTGTAATCTCTCAAGTCACAGTTGCTAAGTCACTGGGCTAGGAGCGTTCCAGGGTGATATAACAGACAGGTATAAATAAGTCTGAAGCATTCTGGCGTGGCGTGACACACAGGAGTCCATGTGATTGATTCGATCAGGATCAGGCACAAACACTTTCAGTATCTCTTTGGATGAGGAGTGACATCACATAATCCATTAGAATTTCCTGACAGAACTTGAATTGGGCATGAATATTCCAGCCCCTTTCTCTGGGTTAAGATGTAGGTTATTCTTTCTTCAGTTGAATATACGACTTGATTGACGGGAGTTGGTAATGCTTGATTGTCCCTGTCTTGGATATGGTGGATGAGAAGATTCAAAGGAAGCTGGGAGTTCACACAATCAGTTGGTAAATCCATACTGGTAAATGATGGTGAATTCCAGACTCTCCATGAGCCTCTGGAATATGACAGTTGAATGTGGAATTAGGCGGTGACTTTTAGAAGAGGTTATACTCTGTATCCATCTAGGCCAGGCATGCCTCATGTCTTTGCAGACATTGAAAAGCTTAACACCGTCTTTAAGTTCCCAGAGGTAGGGAATCCACTTCAGCATATTTAAAATCCGTTAAGTATCCAGGCATTGACATTCAGGTTCAGGGTGAGTAGCAGTAACCAGCACTCTTTGTAGAATATTAGAGGAGGCTGATATCCCAGTTTCCTGCCTCTAAATCCAAACAAGTTGACTATAAATCCAGTGCGAAGCATGGTGACTAGTGCCAATACTCCAGCCGGCATCTCTAGCGCCTATGTTGTGAAGAAAAAAACAGGGTCGATATACATTAGTAATACAACCCAAACTTCTGATAACAATGTATCATAATAAAACATACATTTATATGATGAATAACAGTGTATCATAATTAAAAATAGAGGGAACAAGAGGGAAGAAGAAAAAAAAAGGTGTAGCTAGTTCCCTAGCACTTGTCGCCTACTGTAGAGTTTTGACCCACTCCAAAAGTGAGTAAGGTATCTACTCAATAGGTACATCTCTTCTTGACTGATACTGGAGCTTCCTGGGAGGTTTTCTTCACCTCCTAAATATGCAAACATCTTTTGATAGTACCGCTGTCACATCATGGAAAAAGTTCCTGAGACAATGTCCTCATGTACACAATTCATAAATCTCCTTTCCATAGTTACAAACAGCATTATGTGACTACCACTGACAAATGGCAAAAAGGCTAGCTACCCATCAGTCATCTCTTCTTGCATCATCCTCACCATCATCATCATCATCATCATCATCATCATCATCATCATCATCATCATCATGTGTTTGTCCCCAATGGGGGTGAAGTTAAAAGATCTACTTCAGCAGTAACATCATGAATAGAATATACATATGATATATATGATGAATAACAGAAAACTTGTTAGACTTTTACTAAACATGGTATGAACTCTCTAGTGGGTATTACAACATCTCAAAGTAAAAACACAAGAGCAGGTGTCATTTCCCACTCCCTTGAGATGATATATAGATATATCATACCAAATGACAATCTTATAACATCATTTATTACAGCATCAAGCAGTAACAATCATGAGCATAAAAGGTAAAATACTCATAAAAGAGAAATCATGGGAATCTTTTCCCATACACTTGAGATTATGTATATCATACCACATGAAAATCCCATAACATCATTTATGAAAATAAAAGACTACAAGACAATCTCTGTGTATTTACAACCAGGTAAACAAAAGATTAACTCCTAAGTGCATGAAAAAGTCAAGCAAGAATATCTCTCTCTATCTAACAAACTATTAAAGTTGTACACAGATGTGAAATAGTAATATTTCTCCCTCATAAGGGCAGAAATACAAAATATGCACTCAGGAAAAAAACACTTTAAAACACAGAGACCAGTTGTGAAAAATAAGCATTTAGGAATAAAGTAAGTTCACAAAATCATCTCAGAAGAATGACTCATAGCAAGATTATCTTGTAAGCTTTATGAAGGCTGACTGGACAACATGGCGGTGTCTAGGCTGCGTGACGTAAACCAACCTTTCAATGAAAGCGATTCTCATAATTTTCACACACACAACTTCCATCATGATATTAGTTGCCTCAAAGCATTTATCCTAGTACCTAACATATGTTGTATATAATATAATGCTCACCTAAAACGCAGAGAATAAGTAGCTAATAATTAACCCATTAACAATGGGTCACCCATTACCATTGGAGAAACATGGCGATTGACCAGACCCTTTGTCTACCAAGCCTTTGTCTAGATTAAGCCTGTGTTTCCGGGGCGCGGCCAATCATTTAACTTAAAACGAAACGAAATTTCGTTTTGTTAATTTTCCCGTCGAGCTTTTTAATAGCCTCTACTCTTCAGATAGCGTGTCCTAGCAACGTCTGCTGGAAAAGACTGAGGGATGATGACATATATGTCACAATACACACACACACTCACATACAATCACACACAATCACACACACACACACATACACACACAAACACACACGCACACTCACACACACACACACACACACACACACACACACACACACACACACACACACACACACACACACACACAATCATTGAATCTTCTGACTTTCAATATATATGGCTCAAGGTTCTGATCACACTGTCTGTCTGATAACATAGTTTTTCTTATTTAGTTTCGGATAGTAGGTGCTACATAGAGCCTATACTTTTGTATGGATATGATACTTGGACAATGAGCAGTCATGCTGAAAAACATCTGATGTCTGTAGAAATGTGATTTCTGGGGAGAATCCAAAGAATACTATGGACAGACAGAAAAACCATGACCAAGTACTGCAGGAAACAAATGAAAATCGTAAATTAATTAGAGAAATTAGACGTAGACAATCATAATTTGTGGACATGTTATGAGAAAATATGAATTGGAGAACTTGGTGACAACTGACAAGATCGAAGGGAACAGACCAAGGGGAAGACCGAGAAGTAAATATCTGGATGGCTTGGCCATGTGGCATGGTCGAGACAGGAATACTGAGCTGATCCACGACTCTGGTGATCGAGTGAAATGGTGAATCATGACCACTCACGCTTTCCAGCATGGCACATGATTGATTGATTGAGTTGAATCGGCAGCTCTCCTCAATCATCTCATCTCGCAAATGTTGATTTTGCCTAAGTGTGATTTGGATAACGTTTGACATTGATAGCATAGGATTGGTATGAAAATGCTATTAATTATCTATTGTTTTGAGGACATGGGTATATTTGTATGTTTCATCCGGGTGTCTCCGTACTGTATAATAATGTCAGAGATACGTATTTTAGGTAGATGCCGTAGCTTAGAGGCTATCGTGCTTGCTGTCGGCCCATTGGTCATGCCTTCCAACCCCCACGGAGGCAGACTAGTTTATATTCCCCTGAGCTCCAGGTCAAACCAGACCAATATAGTCACCAGGAAAAGTACTGGGCAGTAAAAGCGACTGGATTGATATTGATCACACCACCCATCGAATGTCGACTGGTCTATAAAAATATGGGGCTAGCACCTTATACGCAATAAACCTAGGGGTAGAAAAGATGGGATTTACTTCGATTTATACATCATGGTATTTGAACAGCAGTTATCATGAAAGCATGCATCAAAATCATAAGCAACTGGCAAATGAAATGTATGAGACGTATCAAGAGAAGAATTCAGTATGTGGCAAAGGACCTTTTTGCGCGCTAATTGATTGATTGGTTGATTACCAATTTTACAGTTAAATGCATCAGTATCTCCTATCTTTAGCTCCTTAAACAAGTGGTATCTCATTCTGTTATGTCCTGAGCGGAGTCGGAAGAATGTAGCTTCGTCACTTCTGTGAAACTGGTATCATGTACCATCTTTCCTTTGGGGTGGGTGTTCTGGTTCCCATGTAGCTCTGTACGTTTGTACCAGACCGAGGTAGTACCTTTGTACCAGACTGGGGTAGTACCTTTGTACCAAGCTGAGGTAGTACATTTGAACCAGACTGGGGTAGCACATTTGTACCAGACTGGGGTAGTACCTTTGTACAAGACTGAGGTAGTACATTTGTAAACGCCAAGGGTAGTACCTTTGTACCAGACTGAGGTAGTACGTTTGTACCAGACCGACGTGACAGCCCCTTTCATTTCCACGTGTGTTGCAATGAGATGGGTCCGGTTGTATTGCCGAAAACATTTTTGGCCAGTTGCAATTCTCCAGGGAGAGGAGCAATCGATACTCAGAGACACGGGACTAGCAAGTGAACATGTTGGGATGCCGAGGGTACTAGAACTCCTTTGACTGGTATTTAGAGTCTCAAGATACATATCTTGTAATTGCTCTCTCTCTCTCTCTCTCTCTCTCTCTCTCTCTCTCTCTCTCTCTTGCTCGCTCTCTGTCTCTCACTGAACAGCTCTCTGTCCCTCTCTTTGTCGCTCTCTCAGACGTTCTCTCTCTCTGTCGCTATCTCAGACGTGATCTCTCTCTCTCTCTCTCTCTCTGTCGCTCTCTCTTTGTTGGACTCAATGTTTCTCTCTGCCTCTCTGTCTCTCTCTGTCGTTGTCTCTGTCTCCTTCTGTCGCCCCCCCCCTCTCTCTCTCTATCTCTCTCTCTCTCTCTCTCTCTCTCTCTCTCTCTCTCTCTCTCTCTCTCTTTCGCTCTAACTCTGCTCTAACTCTGTCGCTCATTCTCTCTGTGTAGTACTCTCTATCTGTGTCGCGCTCTCTCTCCCTGCATCTCTCTTCTCTCTCTCTCTCTCTCTCTCTCTCTCTCTCTCTCTCTCTCTCTCGCTCACTCTGTATCCCTCTCGATCTCTATATCGCTCTCTAAATCTCTTTCTATATATTTCTGTCGCTCTCTTGATCTGTCAGTCACCAGAAAATGCGCCTATACAAGACCCTTGATATCTCAAAAGATGTTCATCCTGACGTTCACAGCGGGTTCATGTATCTTGAATTATTTTATTTCACAATCATCCCCTTCTCGACGAGCATGACGATCCAAATACTACTGATAAATCTTTGCCGGGCATATTTGTGATCAACGGTAATCTGTCTTGGGACCTATGTCTAAACACATCCCTATAATCGACGTCATGGTGGCAAAAGTTTTGTATACAGCACCGTGACTCAAGTTGAAATCCACGTCTATTTCATCAGCAGTGTGTTGCCACTTGTGATTGAGTAGCTTGTCGATCTACCATGTTACTGTGTCATTTGTCGCACTTGAAGATCTGCCGCTACGCGGTTCATTAATGACGTTGTCTTCCATTGTGAAATCTTTCTACCCGTTCATACAGTCTTTTCTGTCTCAAACTGTCTCCATAGTGAGCAATCAATCTTTGTAGATATCACAAGGTTTCAAACTCTCTAATCACACCCAAGCCGGTCTCCCTGGCTATGGGTTAGCGACTTTCTCCGTAATCCCGTTTATCTACGTGAGGAACGTAACTTGCGCGAGAATCGGTAACGGTTCACGGAGTGTTGGCAACTTAGGGGTATGTGCGCCGGCGGCTCAAAAAGCAATGGCAAACTATTGAGTGTAATCTTGCCAAGAAATCAACAATCAGCTGAAAGATGCTGATGTTGACAGCGATGTCCTGTAAAGCAGTGCTTCCCAAAGTGGTAGTCCGCTGACCGGTGCCGTTCCGCGAGCTCTTCTTTGCCACTCCGCAAGGTAAGTTGAAAAAAAGTAAGAAACAAATTAAACATTTTCTCCTTTGAAGATTGTTTAGAATTTGTTCATTACTGTTGAAAGAGGGGACGGAGCACGTATTGGAATGTCCTGAGTGCAGTGATGTCGGTTCTTAACTCAACTGAACTCAACTCAACTCAACTCATTACCGTTGGTGTATACGAGAATATACACCGTTACAAGAAGACTTAAATGTAATTTTAACATATGAAAATTTGTTTGATTTGTAAATCTCATCAATAAAACTTTTAGCCATGAAAATTGGATCACCATTAAATAAATCACCGTCATCCAATAATATTATGGAGCAGTATTTAGCGCACTGGGACAACACCAAGAATTACGTTAAATCTTATGTTTATATTAAAATGTATATTGATGTCATAGAACATTCCAGATTACAAGTAGAAACATTGTTTTTAAACGGCACCGGTCCCTGGTGCAAAAGGAAAATTCTATGTCGGTCTGCGAAAGTGAAAAGTTAGGGAAGCATTGCTGTAAAGGATATGCGAAAAACAAATCACACACAAAACAAATGGCTTTCTGTTCCAATGAGGAATCGAGTATTTTAACTGGCTGAGACGTTTACAGACAAGGAAGGCTCCCATGTGTAACTAATCAGCTCGCAGCACCAACACTCAGTATTCACGACCTTCTAAATCTGCTAATCGAGACCAGGCACATATCATCAAAATTTGAGTACATCCATTTCTGAGTGACATTATACATATGCAAACTCGTGTTGATCTCCACAATGTGAGGTAAACTATTAATAAACATTTTCAATAAATAAGGACAATTAGAATGGGCATTTTAATTCCAGGGACGCAACTCATAGATTTAGCAGCAATGGAGACAAGAACAGTTGTTATGAATATGCACAATTTATCAGACTCTTAATGAGTAATATATTTTGAAACAAATCATTATTAACTTTTTTTGTAACAAGCGTAGGTATTCTTTTTCAAGGTTGCGTAAGTATTTAAATATGCGTTCCAATTTACTAGATTCAACAGTAAGATATTTAACTTAAGAGATAATATACAACTATAAGGATTGTTCATTTATAATGTATCATAAGAATTCTTGCAGCACGAACTTTAATAGCAGGAATGCAATTATTTTTGGCTGGCACATACGTATGTGCCTTGAAATACAATCAATTATGTTAATAGGAGAAATATTCGTACTTGAATTGAGTTGAGTTGAGTTAAGAACCGACATCACTGCACTCGGGACATTCCCATACGTGCTAAGTCCCCTCGTTCAATAGCCAGCGAAGAGTCATACTACTAATTGTTCCCACCGCTATCTGATTAAAAGTTCTCCTGGTCTTCCCTCTCAGTTTTGAGATTCTTCCAGAACCCCTGCTTCGTACTTGAAGTTGATAATAAATTAATCCCAAATGTACTAAACTGCAGAGGGGAGATCGAAATATCATGTCACATCAGAATCCGTAAAGGTCATGGCACATATTATAAGTCTGATAATCCGTCAGACAGAACTACACAAATTAGATTTTTAACAAACTACAACATATCCAGGCGAACCTTATGGCCTAGAGAGACAACAGTGGAAAATAAACTATATGGACCGCTGAGTGAACTAAAAAAGTCAGTTAGATTCATACAAGAGACAACATTGCAGTTATAAACATATTTCATGCGAACGAAAGAAGAAGAAGATTTTTACGAGCATGCATCTTTCCCATTGCAACATATGCATGTGACAACTGGACACTTACTAAACAAGCTTAACAGCGCATAAATGCCTTTGAATATAAATGTTTTAACGAGCTCTAAGAATATCTTCGGTAAAGAAAAGAACAAATGCATCCATACTTTAAGAGCTGAATATTGAAGAAGGTTGGCTATTAAAGACGATAAAACAAAGAAAATTGACATATTTTGGTCACTTGAAACGTCACGAAAGTTTGGAGAGAACAGTAATGGAGGGGTATATGCCTGGGAAGAGAGGAAGTGGAAAGCCAAAGAGGAGATGGGTGCAGGATGTGGCGGATGATCTCCAGATGGGTGTATCGGACGCGGAACATCTTGCTTATTATCGAGATGTTTTCCGGAAGTATGTTATGGGAGCGAAGTTCTGCAAAGGACATGCTACTGAATGAATGAATGAATGAATGAATGAATGATGAATGAATGAATGAATGAAGGAATGAAGGAATGAAGGAATGAATGAATGAATGAATGAATGGTAATCCATCAGCTGGCATGTGGTAGAATGTTAAGAGAGAAGTTTCTGATACAAAAGTCGGCTAATGACTACAAATAATCACGATACAACATTTCCTACCCCCAAAACCATGATCTGGAGTGTCTACATTAAGTTAAACACAAGGAAAACTATCTATGAGTGGTCCAATTTTATCAGAAGGTAGTTTCACAACAGTTGAACTTTCTCGTGATTGGTCCTATGTATGTTTATGAAATAAATTAATTTTTTTTTTAAACGTGATGTCCACAGTTATGCGTCTATATAGGCGTAGTTAACACAGACGGAAGAGCAGCCGGTGTTGGAAATGTCCAGTTGTCCTGATATATCGGTGACCACAGTTTTTATATGTTGTATGTTATTTGTTGTATTAACAGTGTTTTGTTACAAATAGGTAAATAATTGTTTCGTATATACATGGTGTGGAAGGTGTTCTGTGCAGCATGTTACACACAATACACAAGAATGTATCTTCGTGGCTATAAGTACGGGAAATATATAGTCATTGGCGGAAGCTGTGTTCCTACCGGATATTCGCCCTGAGAAACAAGATGTTTCGGGGATCCCCGTTTCCGATACAATAGAGTATCCAATAAACGGACACGATAATCGACTGTCGATAGCATACACACACAGATTAAACACACGCTTACTTACACACTCAAACACTCGCACAATGACATACACACTCACACTCAATCTCACACACTCACACTCACACACAATCACACCACACTCACACTCACACACACGCGCACACAGATATTGTCCTCCTCGCTGTAATTTTTATGTGTCTGAACAATAAGCCGACTCATTAACATTTCCTTTTCTCCAACAACCATGGATGCTTAAGTTACTAAATCCACAAACGTTCCCCGGGGTGGCCATATCAGGGGAGTAAATGAGATAGATATAGAGGCAGAAAATGTAACAGAGAGAGAGAGAGAGAGAGAGAGAGAGAGAGAGAGAGAGAGAGAGAGACAGACAGACAGACGAGACAGACAGACAGACAGACAGACAGACAGACAGACAGACAGACAGACAGACAGACAGAGAGCGACAGCCAAGGACAGAAAAAAGTAAAGGAGAGACAGAAATAGAGCGATATAAAGAGAAAAAGTGAGAGACAGAGAGATAGAGAGTGAGAGAGGATCACGACATAGATCGATATTACAAGAAATAGGGACAGAGAGAGAGGGCAACAGACAGTGACAGACACAGGACAGAAGAGAGAGACATAACAATTAACAACGAGAGAGAGACAGAGAGACAGAGAGGTAGAGAGACAGAGAGAGAGCGAGAGAGTAACAATTGTTAGTGTTAATCTGTATCTCTATATCATTGTCCGTGTGTTGCTGTTTGCTGTGGCTTTTCTTACACTTGGAAAAGATGATGTATTTGTTACATGTGGTACAGAGGATGCATTTGTTACACGTGGAACAGATTATGTATTTGTTACATGTGGAACAGATGATGTATTTGTTACATGTGGAACAGATGATGTATTTGTTACATGTGGAACAGATGATGTATTTCTTACACATGGAACAGATGATGTATTTGTTACATGTGGAACAGATGATGTATTTGTTACATGTGGAACAGATGATGTATTTGTTACACGTGGAACAGATGATGCATTTGTTACATGTGGAACAGATGATATATTTGTTACATGTGGAACAGATGATGTATTTGTTACACGTGGAACAGATTATGCATTTGTTACATGTGGAACAGATGATGTATTTGTTACACGTGGAACAGATGATGTATTTGTTACACGTGGAACAGATGATGTATTTGTTACAAGTGGAACAGATGATGCATTTGTTACATGTGGAACAGATTATGCATTTGTTACATGTGGAACAGATTATGCATTTGTTACATGTGGAACAGATGATGTATTTGTTACACGTGGAAGAGATGATGTATTTGTTACATGTGGAACAGGTGATGTATTTGTTACATGTGGAACAGATGATGTATTTGTTACATGTGGAACAGATTATGCATTTGTTACATGTGGAACAGATGATGTATTTGTTACACGTGGAACAGATGATGTATTTGTTACATGTGGAACAGGTGATGTATTTGTTACATGTGGAACAGGTGATGTATTTGTTACATGTGGAACAGATGATGTATTTGTTACATGTGGAACAGATTATGCATTTGTTACATGTGGAACAGATGATGTATTTGTTACACGTGGAACAGATGATGTATTTGTTACATGTGGAACAGGTGATGTATTTGTTACATGTGGAACAGATGATGTATTTGTTACACGTGGAACAGATGATGTTGTTACATGTGGAACATATTATGCATTTGTTACATGTGGCACAGATTATGCATTTGTTACATGTAAAACAGATGATGTATTTGTTACATGTGGAACAGATGATGTATTTGTTACATGTGGAACAGATGATGTATTTGTTACATGTGGAACAGGTTACGCATTTGTTACGTGTGGAACAGATGATGTATTTGTTACATGTGGAACAGATGATGTATTTGTTACATGTGGAACAGATGATGTTTTTGTTACGTGTGGAACAGATGATGTATTTGTTACACGTGGAACAGATGATGTATTTGTTACGTGTGGAACAGGTGATGTATTTGTTACACGTGGAAAAGATGATGTATTTGTTACGTGTGGAACAGATGATGTATTTGTTACGTGTGGAACAGATTATGCATTTGTTACACGTGGAACAGATGATATAATTGTTACTTGTGGAACAGGTGATGTATTTGTTATATGTGGAACAGATGATGTATTTGTTACATGTGGAACAGATGATGTATTTGTTACATGTGGAACAGATGATGTATTTGTTACATGTGGAACAGGTTACGCATTTGCAACGTGTGGAACAGATGATGTATTTGTTACATGTGGAACAGATGATGTATTTGTTACATGTGGAACAGATGATGTATTTGTTACGTGTGGAACAGATGATGTATTTGTTACACGTGGAACAGATGATGTATTTGTTACGTGTGGAACAGGTGATGTATTTGTTACACGTGGAAAAAATGATGTGTTTGTTACGTGTGGAACAGATGATGTATTTGTTACGTGTGGAACAGATGATGCATTTGTTTACATGTGGAACAGATGATGAATTTGTTACATGTGGAACAGATGATGAATTTGTTACATGTGGTACAGATGATGATGATGATGTTGCCGTAGGGTTACTTGCTATTTCCATTCAAGCTGCATTGATTGTTACCGTCACAGTTGTACCCTTCATTCCTTTTCACAGCGTGGCCGCTTCGTCTAGTTGGACCAGACATTGACACCACACACACACACACACACACGCACACACACACTCACACACACACACACACTCACACACACACACACACACACACACACGCGCGCGCACACACCATCCTGTGTATTTTTGTTTCACCGACTGGCGTGGGCGATCATCTCTCAGTGGAGCATTGGCCCTCGCAGAATTGTTCATGACTGGTTGGATTTATTAACCACAATTTTCTACAGAATGAAATAGCTAGTCGCTCCACCAGCTCTCCGTTTATTCTTAACGAAGAAAGTAGAAGTTAGTCAGAGGAGGAGAGAGCGAAGAAGAAGACGAGGAGGAAACAATTTAGTAGGAGGAAGAAGAGGAAGATGATGAGAAGGAAGATAGGTAGGAGGAGGAAGCAGCTGAAGAAGACGAAGGGGAAGAAGACGAGGAGGAAGAGGATCGTGTGGTTTTTAAGGTGTTTACTTGAAACTCGCTTTGCCCACGGTTCTCAGTTAATAAAAGAATTACTAAAGATAGATTACATCGCATAAAATAATCAATACACGTAACGAGTTATTACGAGTTATCTCACATTGCGAGGGTGAAAGGAGAAGGAAGCAGCAGCAGAAGAAGAGCACTACAGACAATAATAACCGCCATCTTTTTAAATCTTTTAAGACCGGAAGTTTCGGTTGGACAGAGAGAAAGAGGCAGAAGAATAGAACTAAGAAGACGACGAGGGGGAAGAGAGGTAGGAGGAGGAGGAGGAGGAGGAGGAGGAGGAGGAGGAGGGAGGATGAAGAATAAAACGAGAAGGAAAAGGAGGAAGCAGCAGCAGTAGAAGAGTAATACAGTCAATAATAATCGCCATCCTTTTATTGTTTTAATTTTTTTAACCGAAAATACTAAATTCCCTTAGTGCAGAATATGAAATTGGTGGCCTCAGGAAGTGACGTATTGCGTGACGTCACATGATCTCATATAGGGGAAAAATATGCTCTGCGTCTCGTTTTGTGGGTGGGAAATAATATACTATACTACTCGTATTTCAAGACGAAAACAATCAAATATGGATGTTCTAGAAAAACTGGGAATGAAAAGAGGGTTTATGAACAACAATTGAAAAGAGGCAATGAAATATTTCGGCCAAGTTAAAAGACATAACATACTTACAAACACCAAACTGAGGGGGAAGGTTTAAGGAAAGCGATCATGAGGTAGAAAACTACACAAGTGGGAAGATAACATAAAGATATGGACGAACAGCAGCCTTGCCGAATAAACAATCAAGGCGAGAGACATTGTTTGAAATCCATTAGGCCAAGCTTTATCGTGGAGACGGCAGCTGATTGATTGATTACCAATTATAAATTTAAATTCATCAGTATCTCTTATCTTTAGCTCTTTAAACATATGGTATCTCATTCTATTGTCCTGAGCGGAGTCGGAAGAATTCAGCTTTATCACTGCTATGGAACTGGTATCATGTAATATCTGTCCTTTCGGGATGGATGTTCTTGTGCCCGAGTGGCTCTATACGTTTCAGACTAAGGTAGTACCTTTGTACCAGACTAAGATAGTATCTTTGTACCAGACTGAGATAGTACCTCACTCTGGTACAAACGTACTACCCTAGTCTGGTACAAGAGTACAACTTCAGTCTGGTACAAAGGTACTACGAGTACCTCAGTCTGGTACAAAGGTACTACCCAGTCTGGTACAAGGGTATTACCTAAGTCTGGTACAAAC
>OY992887.1:19657335-19659835 GCA_963921405.1 Cepaea hortensis | reverse complement strand
GAATCCCGAACCTGTATACACAATTATTGGCACGATGACCTCAACTATAGGGAAGTGTGTAAGACATAGGTCCTAAGATATCTTGCCGTTGATCACGAACATGCACGGTAGAGATTTATCTGTAGTATTTGGATCGTCATGCTGGAAAAGTAGTTGCTTTTCTCCATCAAACTGTGACAGGTGACGAGTTCTGGGTGCAACCTTGTAAACCTGACACTAAGAGGCAGTCGATGCAGTGGACACACCCGTTGACTCTGATTTTTATTTTTTTTTTAAGTTGTATATTCTTTACAGACTTTGCAATCAACACCAGCATGTTTCAGCTGCTGTTGATGTTCTTGGCAAGATTACGCTCAGTAGTTTGCCATTGCTTTCGTAGCGACCGGCTCACATACCCCGTTAGTAACCACCACGACTAGATCCGCTGCCGAATCTCGCGCAGTTGTTTTCGTCACGTGGTTATACGGGATTACGGAGAAAGTCGTCAACACCTTCGCCATGGAGACCAGCTGACTCTTATTAGGAAACAAAATAATTCAAGACACATGAATCCATTGAGAAAGTCAGGATGCACATCATTTGGTATATGAAGAGCCTTATATAGGCGCATTTCAGGATGACAGGCGTGAGCTCATGCCATTGTGGAGCATGCACCATGCGGTGAGCGAGATCGCATGCATCGAGTGAACGGAAGAGTTAACAATACTCTTGAAAGGATGACTCGAGCAGAGACCATCACAGGAACAGGACGGAACTAAAACATCAAATATTCGATGTTGTCCAAGGGTGCCGGTTTATGTTTGATACAATTAGTTACTATTACTTACTAATTAACATTGTTACTGCCCCAAATACTACACGGGAATTTGAAACCACCAACAACACACTGATTTACGAAAACACTTAAAATGAGACCGAAACGTGTCACTTCCTGTAATTACTCATCAAATCAGGAATGCAGTTCATAATTAGTATAAATACAATTCACATTCGAATTAGTCATTAACATCATATTATAAAATACTAGCTGATCCGGCCCGGCTTCGCCCAGGCCCTGGTGGGAGCATCTCATTTAATTAATATAAGGGTCCGATTCCTCCGAAGTCGGAGAGTGTCTGCATGTACGGCGAGGAACCACCAGTCTGCACACCAATAAGCCAGACATGGGACAACGGATACTCACGCAAAACTCAGGTCCTGTATGACATCACACTGATGTTGGACAACAGGATGTCTTCATCCGACATACAGGACTTCGCGTTGGAGCTCAAGCCAACGAACACAAGCAAGCAAGCAAGCAATTCATATAAGTAGTCATATAAGTTCTCGTTCCCGTTCCCGACTGTCTGTCTGTCTGTCTGTCTGTCTGTCTGTCTGTCTGTATGTCCGTCCGTCCCTCCCACTCTGTCTGTCTGCCTGTTGTCTAATCATTTATTGGTTGCAGTTAGAACAACCTTAGATAAACGAAGACCAACTTACAAAAAGCATTAGAAAGAGCACTTGAAAGATCTTTACATCTTCCCCCACCAATTAACTTGGGTAAATGGAGCGGCGGCAGCAACAGCAGCAGAAGAAGAAAAAGGGGGAGTAGGAGGAGGGAGGATGAAGAGGGAGGTGGAGGAGGGAGGAGGAGGGAAGAGGAGGGAGGAAGAGATAGGCGGAGAGAGAGGAAGAGGGAAGAGCAGGGAGGAGGAGGGAGGAGGAGAGGCCAATATCCTTGAACAGATTTTGATGTTTGCCGATTCAAGATAACTGCTACCCCTCTATGTCGTTCTTTTCCTCCAGAATAAACAATCTTTAAATCTCCATCTGTCTTTATTCCTGCTCATTTCCATCTCGTTTCGCACGTCCCTAATATATTAATTTTCTCTCTTTCCATTTCTTGTTTGATATTATCTAATTTATCGTAGTCGTTTAACGCCCTAACGTTCCATGGTGCTAATTTTAATGTCCCTGTCCTTTTCTTGTGGTGATCTGTAATTAGGCGAATCATATAAAACTAGGCACTTTTAAAGAAGGTAGTTTGCCTTTGCTTTCCTTCCTGGCAGTGGCCATACTGGCCGGTGACGCTAGTCATTGTTCTGTGAAAGAGATCTTCTGACTACCGTCGCTAAAGTTGAGACCATAACCAACAACTATCTGTCGGCTGCACTCAAACTTTCACCCACCACCTGCCTTCCGTAGCTTCTGTGAACAACTTCCAAAAACGAATACGAAATAACAAAACAGAATCCACATAAAAACACTACAAACAGCGTCTCCTGAAGAGTTTACACCTACCAACCTTTATAAGACATCTCCCAACAACTCAAGAGTTTTTTGTTTTTTTGTTGTTGTTGTTTTTTTTTTTTTTAGCATATCCCTTTACAGGACTTAGCTGTCAACACCAGCATCTTTCAGCTGTATGTTGATCTCTTGGCAAGATTAGGCTCAGTAGTTTGACTCAGAGTTTACAAATACTAATATTTATAAAACACTAGCTGACCCGGGCCCGGCTTCG